>JANKKB010002962.1:28913-57846 GCA_026225775.1 Bursera palmeri
GACTTGAGAAGAGATTTTTTCAAAACTTAAGGATGAGAGAAGAGAAAAATGACAAACGTCCCATATGAGTGAAAAAAGGAGAAAAGGTAGGGGTGGTCATTGATAATTACTCATAAAATAAATTAGGATAATACTGTATTTGCATAAAAGAATATTTATCAATCAACAAATTCATAAGTAACCTAACAATATGAGTTTTTATATTATTTTATGATCAATTAAAAAATAAATTTTAACATCACTTTATGATCAATTGAGATAATTTTGTTACTTCGCGTATGCCTAGAGTCACTATTATTTATCAGGGTAAATACATAGACACCCTCAATGTTTGGTCTAAGTAACAAACTCACTCATGTTGTTTATAAAGTAACATAAAGACCCCCAGAATTGGAAAACATGGAGTGTTGACCCATAAAAATAGGGGTCTTAATGTTACTTAAAATATCAAAATGGGGATCTTTATATTACTTTATGAATAACAGAGGTGAGTTTGTTACTTAGACCAAACCTTGGGGGTGTCTATGTATTTACCCCATTATTTATCGGTAGTGTGGTGTGGCGAAGAGGGCACGTGAGCCCCGGGTGAGACTCGTCAATTTTAGATTCAGATTGCCACGTGAAATAACAGAAATACCCAAATGACCGTGACTCACTTCTAGACCTGCCCTATGCCTATGGAGACTTAGAATGCCACGTGAAATAACAGAAATACGCAAATGGTGAATGATTCACTCATAGACCTACCCTATGCCTATGGAGACACAGAGAGCAGTAGAAGGATGGTTAGCCAGCACTTATGAGTTAGGAGACAGCTCAATCTATCATCCATTCAAGCTTTTCTACCAAGGTCTCCAGTGCAATGAAGGATTGTTTGACCCTGGTCCTGGAGTTGTCGAAAATGTATAAAATTATTTATTTCAGATTAAGGTAAGGATGCATGGGCATTGTAGTCTGGACTTTGGAGCACCAACTATTGCGTCTACACTTGAGCCTGAGGCCACCATGTGAACCCACAATAATGTAGCCATTAACCCATGCCAAGGCTATTAGAATGTCTACAATGCAAATGGGTCTTCCGCAATGTATAGGTTGGCATGGCGACTGCGGATTGTTCCTTGAGAATGGTGAAGTTCGTATTCAAGGATACCAGAAAATTGAACAAGATTGGTGTCAATCCTTGGGTGATGTAAGAGCTTCCTATCATTTTCTCTGCTGGTGTTTTGACATTGGAGAAGGAACCTTGAAAACGATAACCATCCAATTCTCTTTTTATCTTCCTGGGATTCTCTTTGCCTCATCTGTAACTGTTCCCGATCAATCACTGCTTCAACTTGTGTTTCTGGGATTCCTACTCAAGAAAATTTGCTGTCAATTTACTAAAAGGTGAGACTATTTGTATATAAAAAATTAATTTTCAAATTTATTCTTTTTTTTAATATATATCATTAATTAAAATTTGATAAATTAGATTTTATTAATCTCAAACTAAAAAATAATTTAAATTAATACTTAAAATAAAAAATGATTATGAGATTAAGAAAAAATTAATAAAACATTATATGAGATATTGATAAAATCATATGTTAGAAAAAAAAATTATCTAATCAAATTTTTTTAAAAGTTTGTTTTTACCACATTTGTAATTAAATTATGCATGATCTATTTAATTAGAGTAATTATATAAAATTATTTATGAAATTTTAATTAAATACAAATTAATTTGTTTAAAATCCTAGAATTGGTATATTTAAAAAGAGGGTACAAAATAAATTTTGTGGATGTAAATAACTTCATCTTTTACTAAATCAAATAATTTTATAATACCCAAGAAATATTTTTATAATTTTTTAAAAATACCTAGATCCTAAATGATGTAATAAGCATCATGATAATATCACATAAATCACTAAACTGACTCATTTACCTTTACCAAATTTTAAGAAGACCACTCTACTCGTTTTGTGTCCTACCACAGTACCACTAAACCGACTCATGATAATATACATATATATATATATATATTCTAACATTGTAGATATCAGCTATTACTACATAGAAACAACAGACTAGATCATAAAAAATGGTAAAATCAGAACATTAGAGCTCAACCACAAATCTGGTTTTCCCGATTCCAAAATGGCTGAATATCCTATTTACATCGGCTCGATGATTAGAGAATCATTGCCAGAGATTTAAAAAATGGTTGAAAAAAGTTGTTAATTCAGATAGAGTGGATCACAACTGAATTATGTATTGAGACGATAAAAAAAAGTACCTGTACAGTGTTAAGGTGCCTTCTAGTCAGTGAGGACAAAAAAAAAAAAAGGAAGCACTATGGACATCTGAAAATCAGAGATGAGTTCCTGATGGGAACCTATTGGCACCATTAAATACAAGATCAACGACTACATGATATACTATAACAAGAATTGTTTTGACCACCTTGATCTCGACAAAGTCGCAACGATCACGATCTTTAAGCCAAGCATTCAACTTCAGTAATCTGGAGCTGAGGAAAAATCTGATTGCATCACCAAGAACTCACCCTACATCATATAATGCTGAAATTATCGACAAAATATTTCTCGATTCACAGGGTGGAACCCCTCAAAGCAATAAAATGACTTCGGTTTATGGAACTATAAATCTGTATGAACCACTAAGTTCAACTCAAACAGAACTCTCAAAAGAGACCTGGTTTCGTGCAAGATACCTAGGCTTTGAACTAGATGCGGCTGCAAGACCTTGAAGCAATTTCAAAACATCAGCAGCATCATCAAGATAATACTTGGCCTTGCTTGGTTTCTGCCCAACGGTGCAGGCAAAGATCTCGGGAGCTACAGGTGAAGCTGGACTGGAGACTGTATTCCGTATGCTCTCAAACATATCTTCATCAGATCTATCATCACCAACACACATAACAAAATCTGGTGACCCACCACTATTGACCATTTGCAGAAGAACCTTTTCAGCAACCAACCCTTTGCTTACTCCCTGCAGTTAACAGATCATTAATTATTTACTAGAAGTTTGCCTCACCAAGTGCCTGAGTGTGTGTGTGCATGTTAGTGAGAAAGAAGAATGAGGTAAAAGAGGAAAGAAAAGTCATACCTGCGGCTTAACTTCAACAATATGCTGGCCCCTCTTCACAACTGCTGGTTCATTTGCAAGCACATTTTCCAAGTGATCAAGTAATTCCTTGGCCTGGCAAGACCCAAAGTCAGGGTCTGCATCTTGATGATGCCACACCAAAGCACTCTCTTTAACCTCTATACTGGAACCATCCGTTGCCTCTGTATACAGTCTCATAACAGGTTCCACAATTTTTTTCCACTCAAGGTCAACACCCAAGTGACTGGCTTCCCATTCCGAGGTTTTACTCGACCTGTATCAAGAAAGAACCCTTGGTTTATTTCTTAAAAAAAAACTTATTTCAATTTATGAGCCAAAGATTCAAAACCAATATAACTAGCATACCTTATGAAGTATCCATGCTCAGCCGCTATTCCCAGCATCTCACATGGTACAAGCCACTCACTCAGAGTATCTCTCCCCCTCCCACTAACAATAAATACAGTGTTCTTAGGATCATCAGAAAGAGATTTCAGGACAGAGATGACTTCAGGGCTGGGGGATTTAATAATGGAAGTCTCAGGAACAAGAGTGCCATCATAGTCCAGAAATATTGCCCTCCTATTTGTCCTTTTATATGCTGAGACAATATGGTCAATAGACAACCTCCTAAAACTAGGAGAAAGAGAAACAACCCTGAACCCCAGCCCCAAACCAATGCCCCAGCACCTTTTACTGTAATGATCTTGGCATGCTCTCCCTAAATCCTGAGAAAAGCTGCGTGCCCAATAAGCCACATCATGAGTACTGACATAGCGATAGTGTTTTTCATGCCGTAAGTGCTTCTCAGAATCATGCATGGTGACTCCCAAATTTAAGGCATCAGCTACAGCATCAATATCCCATGGGTTGACCCTAATGGCTCCACTTAATGAAGGTGAGCAACCGATGAACTCAGATACAACCAGCATGCTTGTACGAGGAGATTGTGCATCTCTGCCAATAGCTTTATCCAGTATTGGAGTTCCCTGTCTGCAGACAATGTATTTATATGGAACTAAGTTCATTCCATCCCTCACTGCATTTACTATACAACACTCAGCTACAGCATAATAGGCAGATTTTTCATAACGAGGAACATAACGATCAATCAGAATCACTGGTTCATAAGTGGGTGAACCATAAACTTCATTGATCCTTTTGGCAGTTAAATAAGTCTCTCTCTTTGCTTCCTGTACATCTTTCCCTGAGCCCCTGGCAGGATTGACTATTTGAACCAGGACTATCTTGCCCTGCAAGTCGGGATGCTGCTGTAAGAGCTGTTCCATGGCCAGTAGTTTCAAACTAATTCCCTTAAATATATCCATGTCATCGATACCAAGAATCAATTTTTTCCCATCAAATTGTTTCTGAATCTCTTTGATTTTTGCAGACGTGGAAGGAAGATTCAGTACAGATTCAAGCCGACCCATATGCACACCTATTGGCAGAATTTTGATATACACAGTCCGACCAAAATAATCAAGTCCAATATGCCCACGCTTAGATTCATAGTCCAGTCCAAGCATCCTACTGCAGCATGACAGGAAGTGGCGAGCATAATCAAATGTTTGAAAACCAATAAGATCACAATTTAGCAAGCCCCTCAGAATTTCATCTCGTACAGGTAATGTTCGATATATTTCCGAAGAAGGAAATGGGCTGTGGAGGAAAAATCCAAGCTTGATTCGGTTGAAACGTTTTCTCAAAAATGTTGGGAGAACCATCAAGTGATAATCATGAACCCAAACATAATCGTCATCAGGATTAATTACTTCCATCACCTTGTCTGCAAATATTTTGTTCGCCGATACATAAGCCTGCCACAGATGGCGGTCAAAGCGATCACCATGGTCTGGGCACATAGGTAGCATGTAGTGAAACAGTGGCCACAACTGCTGTTTACAGAATCCAAGATAGAACTTCTTCTGCACATCATTGGGAACAAATGTTGGCACACAATTGAAATCCTCCAGAAGTATTTGTGCAACTTCTTCCTGTTCGCTGATATCTATATCAGCCTTGAGGGATCCCACGTATATAACTTCAGATTCTGGAGAAAAACCATCCTTTAAGTGCAATAAAATTGAATCCTCATCTACAGTGAAGCACCATTTGCCTGTTTCTGCATCCCTTTTAGCATGCAAAGGTAACATATTTGCCACTATAATTTTCCTCTCATGACTACTAGATGAAGAAACATCTGAATCTTCATCATTACTGCCATAACTATCCAACTCAGAAATAATTCCAGGAACGGTCATCACCCGGGGAAGGGCTCTTGGAGTTTGAGGAATATCCAACAGGCCTCCTGTGGCCAAGTGCAAAAAATTTGCACACGATCTCGATGCCATTCCTTGCTCAAACAAGCTTTACCTACCAGATAAGTAATACAGATGACAAATTCCCTGCAAAAAACCTTAGAATAAATAATTCCACAGAACTACAGAAATTTAACAGCCATTTAATGGCTGCAAGTGCACAAATCCACAATTTGCCAATAAAAAGGGACCTCATTCAAATAAATTAGACAAACATCAAGCCATAATTAAGCATCAATATTTATATTCAATTGCATGGACATAAAACAAAGTAGCCATGCCACTCAAATCCAGAGGTTGCCAGTAAAAGCTTTTTCACGAGAATTATTCTTCAAAGACATGATAACCAACTTACTTTGCTGGTTCTTTCTAACATTCTGCGGCAGATCAAGTGTTATTGGTATTAACTTTTATTTTACTGAGCGGCAGATGATGGGTTCATAACACTGTAGCTTGTTGCAGTGGCACCCATATCTATTTAACTATTAGAGTATTCTATAGTCAAATGTGTTTAAAAGAAACAAAAACAATGAGGACACCTACAAGAAGCAAATAGATTCTTTGCCTTTACCACCAGAGAGAAGGAAAGTAGAGACACTTGCCAATCCAATAGAATTATAAAATAACTAAAGCTGTATCACTAATTAACCATCTAATGAACAAAAAATTTGTTTTCTATAAAATCTGGTGTATGAAAAGGATAAAAAAGGGGGATGGCCGAAAATTATTTTCACCAAAAAGCAATGCCCTGAAGATTCAATGAAAAACTAAGCACTTGAGAGAGAAATTCATAGCATAATACTCCCATATTTGCTAAAACTATCTCCAATCCCGTCTCACAGCCACACCAAAGAAATTACAAGAATATCCATATAAGGGGAACATAAAGTATTTACATCACTAGTTGACGCCTAAAGCTTCGTGTAAAACAAATATAGGAGTCTCACAAGGCTGTAATGCTGTTTCATATAGTAACAAATAGAAAACAATGATGATGACCAAATATTACCCCATATTATTAAAAAAGAACAAGAAAAGTTACACGAACACGCAAAATCATAGGCTTTTTTTTTTATAACGCAACTCAATTGTCACTCAGCCGCCTTATCTTAAATCCATCCAGTCAATTCCGTATTCAAATTACGTTTCCAGATTTACTTGTGCACTTAATCAACGCCCCAAATATACACATAACCATGTAACTTAAATAAGACAAAAACTAGTCACACTCACAAATATAGGAGTCTCACAACGCTGTACTGCTGTTTCATATAGCAACAAATAGTAACAATGATGATGACCACATATTACCCCATATTATTATTATTATTATTTAAAAAAAAGAAGAGAGAAGTTACACGGACATGCAAAATCATAGGCTTTTTTATTATAATGCAACTCAATTGTCACTCAGCCGCCTTATCTTAAATCCATCCAGTCAATTCCTCGTTCAAATTACGTTTCCAGATTAACTCGTGCACTTAATCAACGCCCCAAATATATACATAATCATGTATCTTAAATAAGACAAAAACTAGTCAAACTCACAAACCCAACCCAAAAAAAATTAAAAAATATGCCATTCGTCATAACTATTAGATCTATAGGCACCCAAAAATGCCATAGTTTTCAATAAAAAATAAGGTAAAATCCATTTGAAAGGATAAAGATCCTACCTGAAAATCGTAAACGAATTTCAATTTAACGATTAGATCATCAAACTTCAAGGAAACTATTACAACAACATATTTCCTGAAAAAATTTAAAACAGTTAAAAAAAAAGATTCAAATTACACCACAACATGTAACATACTACGATAAACAAAGAAGCTATATTCAACCTATAGCTTCTGTTTGGTTGCAACGAAAACTGTGGTAAAAAAAAAAAAAAAACTCTTAAATCTCGAAAACCTCTTATTTTGATTCCAGAAATACACGAAGAACCTGAAACAGCCATTTCAGCCTCAGTAAAACTTAAAATTCAAACTCCTCGCTTGAACAGCGAACAAAAACGACGAGATCAGAACTTCAATTTGTTCTCTCATTCCTCACAGTTCCTCGGCAACCAAACAGAAAAAGTGGAAGAGCAACACCAGATCACACAAAGGCAAACAAACTTAAAAACGGTTGAAAACAATAAAACTAAACAAGAGAAGTCGGAACCTCACCGTTAGCACTGCCGTCTCGACGTTAAGTTGTCGCAAGAGACAGAGAGAGAGAGAGAGAGAGAGAGAGGAAGCGCGTGTTGGATTTTTGGACAGAATGAAATGAAACGAATGAATAAATGAAATATGAACAAAAGAGGAGATCGTGAAAAAAAGAGATTTATATTAGCAGATAAATTGGAAATGGATAGACTTCGATGACAAAGCTAACCACAGTTAGATTATAACTCTAGTGGTTGGTAGTTTTCACGTTGGCCTTTCTCTGAATTTACCTATATACCCCGGTCGTATTAGCAAAATTACTCGTTTAGTTTTTCTCCAAAGCCAAATCTAAGTTGGCCTCTCGAAAAAAGTTGGGTCTTTTTGCAATTCAAAGATAGTGGGGGGCATTGGCCATAATGGAGATGGTTGGTTGTGACTAATTGACCACTTTCTTGGCAACTATTGGGAAGTTGACACGAACTTACCTAAAGTTAGGTTGATTTTTCTCGACTCTTTTTTTATTTGCGTCAAAACAATGCATGTTGTCTCCCCTCTTTTTTTAATATATTTTGATAATCTTTTATTAANGGTTGTGACTAATTGACCACTTTCTTGGCAACTATTGGGAAGTTGACACGAACTTACCTAAAGTTAGGTTGATTTTTCTGGACTCTTTTTTTATTTGCGTCAAAACAATGCATGTTGTCTCCCCTCTTTTTTTAATATATTTTCATAATCTTTTATTAATTAGTTAATTATTAAAATACCATCAAAAATAAATTGTAATTATACTTTAAATATATTTTTTAGTTGACAAGTAATAACATTAAACGATTAATCTTATAGTTGATAAGTAGAATATCCTTCTTATATAAGAAAATGATACTTTATCAGATGATTAGATAATAAGAAATTAAAGTGGTCGATTAAATCTCAAAATATTACTTTAACCTTGATTGTTTTTACAACTTCCCCATGATAATATAAAGTAGTAAATGATTATTAGTATGAAAAATAAAGTGGGAGAGGAAGGAAATAAGTAATAGAATATAAAGATGAAGTGTAGAGGGAGAATTGGAATATGCTTTTGGATGGTTTGGTAAACCATTTGTTTAGGAAATAGTGCAAAGGGGGTTTCTTTAAGTCTATATTTTAAAAAAACGTTATCTTCCAATGGTAGTGTTTATCCATCTTTCACCATCAAGCACAATGTCTAGTTTCTTAATTTAATTAATTAAAATATCAACAAGATTAGGTCAAATGTAGATAAGCAAGTACTCCCTCTCTCCCTATTCTTGTATTTGTGATTCCATTTTCCAACCTAGCCTATCCAGGATGGATGACCACTACTACCTCTATTATCTTACAACTTTATAAAAATATTATCCCACTTATATTTTATTTCATTAATTTAACCATTGGCCGTGGCAAGACACAACTTTAGACTTGGCGCACGCCATTTATGACTACCTCGGCATTAATTTTTATTTTTTATTAAAAATTAACATTAATTTATTATTAATTATAAATATATTATTTACGAAATTAAAAAGTCTTTGCGATAGGATAATATATATGTTTAAAAAAAAAAACATGTGACAGCAGTAAAATAATAAAATACAGAAGTGCGGATAGGGTCGGGGAAGTAAAATTAATAATTGGTTACAAGATGGAATGAAAAGGTGAGCTGGTTGCTCGTAATTGACAGCTGGGTAAAGCAAATCAACGCGGTCGGTTCATAAAGAAAATTTAAAGTATTACCCTTCATTTTATTATAATTTAAAAAAAAAATGAGGAGGCTTGACTCACTCGATGGGCGAGCATGAGCCATGAGGCAGAGGCAGACAGCACGCCGCTGCCACTTCCAAGCTGGCAATCGACTGGATAAGCTCCACCCTCGTTCTTAATTATAAACCTCAATCACATGTTCGTTACTTATTTACATTATCACCCTCAATTTTATGGGGACTGTTTGGTTGGTGTAGAGCATACGTACACGTGGGTGATTTGAAAATGACGAAACACGTACTCACTCTCTTCATTTGGTGGCCTGTCCTGGCCCCAATTATTGTTTCAATCTTCTTATGATTTTTTTGGTAGATGTTGAATCAAATACACTTTCCGACTCCTTTCCTTTTTAAGAAGAGAATTCACTTTAATTTTGAATTTTCATTATAGCATATTTGATTATTCATCTTACGATAATTAATATCGTAACATGCCTTATTTATTATAAACGCGTCTACATCAAGTTAATAGACACAAAAACATTAGAAATGTGTAGAATGTGAATTTTACCTAAATTAAATTTTGATGCTCCATGGGGAACAACTTATTTACGAGCCATTTTCAATGTGTTCGTATTAGATTAGACTAATTAGATTTTAGTGATGGCATGATAGTAAATATGTGAAAGATGAGGGGTTGTCTTGTGTGACGTGGTTCGAAGCGGATAAAATGGGCGCAGACAAGTACTGTTCGTTCCAATTCCAAACCGACTTTTCTCAATTCCCATTTTTCACGTCCCGTTCCTCGCGTATGGGCATAATGACACGTGTAAACAGTAGGGTTGTCCCCACAACGACCGACGTGGACATCACCACCAATAATCGGTCCACGTCACAGCACCTTCGTTACGGCAGTTTTTTTTTTTTTCTTGCCCTCCGACACGTGGTTACCACGTGAGGTTAAAGAAATTCTGACGATTTAACCTTGTAGCGTGGGCCCAGGTTTATCTGGTCGCCGCTTTTCCCGCGATGGCGTGTTAAGGTGTATTGGGCTCTTCGTCCCTATCCAAAACTCATCACGTGGGACCCATTTTTCTTCTTAATGGAATGTTCTATACGTACCTTTCACGCACTTTTTTTTTTTTTTTAATCTTATTTTATTTTTATATACTTAATGCTGAGGTGCGAATGCAAGCATATTGTATTTTACCCACCAAAAACTGTTTCATTGATTTACGATCAAAATTAAATCTTAACATGTGATTAAAGATACATACTAAAAACTTAAAAAATATATAATTACGATTATAATTATTATTTTATTTTAAAAAATATATTTTTATTATAAAACAATTAATCACCATCCACCATATTGTCCTTGTGGATGCCTAATTTTGCCTTGCATCTACCCCTAATTATCAAGGGCTTGTGTCTTGCTCAAACGCATGAAAGAGAGACGAAATTGGCTCAAGACTCAGATGAATCAAGTTGTCATCCCTAGTTAAGATGTTCTTTTAAGCAATCAAATTCAAAGGTGATGGGCATATATATAATGTTGCTACACATTTTGTTCAATTTGAAATGAAGGAAGCAGAAGAGATTTGGGAAAAGGTTTTGATTTTGGAGAAGGATGATCTGCTAATGGAGTTGGAGTTGACTCTAAAAAGATTTTCATAAATCATAGTGGAACGTTGAGGAAATGTCCACATCAATGCAGAAATTTCAAACTAAAATCTAATCAATGAATTTGATTTTAATGTGATTTGATATAAACTAGTCTACCGAATTATTATAAAATAATTTCAACTCTCATACAGGAATAATTTGAGTTAAATTGAAAAAAAAAAAAAAAAAAGAGTGGGTGGTTTTGGTTAATGTATGGATCTTTGTCGCGTTGACTTGAATAAAAAATGAGGCAGCACGGTTGGTGGGTGGGTAAATAGAAATTGGATAACGTGGGGTAAGGAGATGAATAGTAAAAATTGGTAATTGATAGTTACATTCCCTTGTCCACTTTGTATGAAAATTGAATTGAGATTTCACGACTCAATCATCTCAATTTGAATGGATCTGCTTGTCCTCTTTATTTACAAATTTCTACTTTTCAAGACCATTTATTTCAGAATCTAATCCAAATTGGACATGATTGAAAGTAAAATTCCAATTTGATGTGTAAAACAATTAACGGCGAGAGAGCTTTTTAGGCAGGGAATGATGAAAGGATAAGCTTTTGAGATTTGCATCGAATTTTTATCGACTTTAGAGGAAAGATTTGTGGGACCAAATTAGATATCTCAAGATATAATTTGATCATCTTCATAATACGTGTGGTTCTCCTACACCTACTTTATTCTTAAAATCTTGTTATATAGTTTCATACTTAAAAAGAAACTTCTCTAACATTCTTCTTCTCCTTAGGATAAGGGATAAGGGATCAATTTTATGGGGTCTAGTAAATTAATATTTCATCTATAAAAATTAGAAGCAGAGATATATATATATATAAGTTGGAAACGTCAATATACAACTTTTATATAGATGAAAATTGTACATACATCTATCAAGTTTTTTTATTTGTTTCTAATTTTTTTATGATTGTTTTCAACTTTAGTGAATCCCAATTGCTAGAATGTTACAGATACCAGAAGTGATAATGAACAACAGTGAAGGCCTGCAGAAAGAGAGTGAAGTGAACAAAACAACTGAATAACTCTTTCAGCTTTCACCACCTGGGTGGAGTTCTATCTATTGAACAACATTAAAGTATGTACATTATAAGTTATGTAATTCTCTCTGTAACAAAAATCATACATGGTAGATCATTCCCACCTCAAGTGTAGATGCATGTGGTACATTTAGTGCATGGGTGGGTGGCCTGCTGTTCCTTCTCAAGAACTCATAACCAACGTTTATTACGAGCTTCTTTAACAGGCTAGAACCTTTATTTGCTCTCACATATGAATGACCTAATATGTAAGCTATCCCAGCGTCTCGAGCGTCCGTAAGTTCCTGGAGCTCCTCCATTGCATCCCTGTCGATCTTAGGGCTTTCTGGTACGATAAATCTCACTCTTTTCTTTGGTTTGATGACAACCGGTGGTGATTGTATCTCCCTTAACTCTGATGTTCCAGCTGAGTCTACATTGCTTGTATCTTCCTCGCTCATCTGAACCCCTTCTGTATGTGTTGAGGATGTACCGACAACTGTCATTTTGTGATCATCGTTTATCAAATCATCGACTTCAACAGCACCATTAACTCCAACACTTTCCGAGCGTATAAACTCCGCTATGCTACATACAAGATCCTTCTCAAATTCCATATCATCCTTGTGAACATCACGATATCCATATCGTACAATGCACCTATAGAGTCTATACTTTCTTGGGCCAATATGACCAACCAGAAATCGTTCCTCAGGTCTAACATGAGGAACGGGGACAGATTTAATGCAGAGGAAAACCAGAACCTGGTGGAAGGCTGGAAGGTTGGTGACAAAGTGAGAGAAGATTGCAGGGATTCCGGATACAAGCTCAGTGTGTATGAGGCCTATACCACGAACACGTACGATGCCTAGGCTGGGACCCAAGGCAAGTAACCAGTTGATGGAGACCTTGTTTTGCACATCAAACTCGTACTTTTTCCGCGTGCCATAGTGCCACACACACATGATGATCAGAAAGATAAATGCAAGGGCGAGTGGGACCCAAGCCCCTTCAAGGAACTTGATGAGGGAAGCTGAGAAGTAAAGAGCTTCAATTGTTCCAAAGAAGACAACAAAACATATTGCAAAGAAGACATTCTTCTGCCAGCACAACACAATTACTAGAGACATTAGGCAGGTGGTGACCAGCATAACTGTTATTACTGCCAAACCTGTCACACAATCGCATTTTTATTACTAACATGATAGAGACATTAAGCGATGCAGAGAAGATAGAGTTCAACAAAAACCAAGCTTAAAGTCCAAATAAAATTAAAATCATGGCCTAAATGAGAGACAAGACCACATAGTATCCTACATGTTATTGGCTAGTTGTACTTCTTACCAAGTCTTGTAGTCTGATATGTGATGGTATGTGATTGACTAGTTACATGCTTTATTATAATTGCCTATTACATTTCAGTCTGAGATGTGGTCTCCTGCTGTTAGTGATATAAATTCACCTAACTCCACCTCAAAAGCTAGCTTAAGAGTGGAGGATTGTGAACCTATATATATAACACCCAAGACCACCCTTGCTAACCGATGTGGGATGCATCATACCCGACCCCTTTAAACTGCACGTCTCGTACAGAGAACCATGTAGATGGCCCACCGACCATACAAAGATACGTGGCTCTGATACCAAATGATATGAACCCACCTAACTCCACCTCAAAAGCTAGCTTAAGAGTAAAAGGTTGTGAGCTCATATATATAACACCCAAGACCACCCTTGCTAACCGATGTGGGACGCATCAGTTAGCCATTATCAAAGTCTACTTGTGTTTTCAGTCGATCAATGTCAAATAGCATTTTTTCCCATTAAATGCATTTTCTTTTTTGGCTTAATATTCTCTTTTCTACACACTTTTTCACTATTGCAATAATAACCCCTACTCCCATAGTCACCCTGTCAGATGCACATATCCACAACACAGAAATATGAACAATGATTATCCTCTAAATCAGCTTCCTAAGTAGCCTTTGTGACATTCAAGCTTTTTATGTAGAGACCCTGCCTACATGGGATATTAGGCACACATTACTTTAGAAAATGGGTTCACTAGAGCATATATTTAAATAACTTTGTTGGAAAATTTAACACACGTCAAGCACACACAAGTGCAAACACAGGTACACATAGTATCCTTCTCCAGGCATAAGGAGGATGATAACACATAAAATGATCTCAGGACTCTTGATCACATAAGGCAGTCACATATCTCTTTCATTCATGAGATAAATTTTTATTGAAAATGCAATCAAAGACATAATTTTCCTTTTTCTGGAAAAGCTACAATATTTTATCAATACCATAATGTAATTATATTTAGAACATCTTCACGTTGCAATTCTATTTCAACCAAAAGACTATACAGAGAATTATCATCATATGATCCAGAATAAACTAGTTAAAGAGTCAGCATGGTAATATCCTCATGAAACTGATCTAAATACAAGCCCACACCCATTATGGTTCATAAACAAACATGTTTCAGGGGACCTAAGATTCATAATCCTTATATGTGAGAAAATTCAATTAAAACATAAACGTGAACCAACTTTCTCATCCATGAAAACTAGAAGGTTACCAAGTCAAACGTTCATCACATCCATTATGAGCATTATGAAGGATTGTATATATGAAATCAAAAAATGACTGTCATTACCATACCTGAGGCATTGCCCAAGCGTCTTGTGTCTCTAAAACCAATAGTAACAGCCAAGGTTAACAACATCAGTATCCAATTAATCTCCGGAATGTAAATTTGACCATGGATTTTAGATGATGTGTGAACTATTTTGACTCGCGGGAAGCAACCCAGAGCAGAGCATTGCTTGATGATTGAGAAAGTTCCAGTAATGATGGCTTGGCTTCCCACTACTGCAGCAAGTATGGCTATAACCAGAACTGGCCATCTCAATTTCTCTGGAATTTCAACGTGGGGCACATCCAATAAGCTAAAACTCATTATTTAAAGTACATAATCTACATTGATGAACAAATAGAAGTACCTGGTACAGACACATAAAATCCAATTCGATTGTCAGTCTCAAGAAAATGATGCTGCGATAGATAAGCAGCTTGCCCCATATATGCAAGTATCAACGATGGATAAACCAAAGAGGTGAAAGCAATCTGCAGAATGTGCACATATCAAACTGTTATTTTCTCTGTGGTACTCAACCAATCAAAATAGAGCATGCTTACTATATATATCATCATCAAATGTGATTCTTTTGTATTTTATGGCTGTTCTAGATTCCAATTCCAGATTCTTCCTAATAACTAGCCAGTAAAATCGCAAGGAGTACTGTATTCAGTTAGCAAGTAACTTAAATTTTAATACTAAAGAATAAAAAAGTTCTACCAAGCAAAAGAACTAATGCTGATAGATAATCAGAAATGTAACAAGAAGTGAAGCTGGCTTATTCGACCAAATAGTTTTCAAGGAAAAATGAGTTAAACTCAGAAGTCCTAATTCTTCCAACTACAATAGCTATACACCCTATGATAGCGAATGACACAATGTTGAATAATTCAATATTCACTGTAAAGCAAATGAAGGATATTATAGTGAAATAAACAGTAGTTGCAGGAGAAAAAAATCGCAAAATGTTGGTGAGTTGATTTCAGTTCTAATTTTCTTCATAAATAAAACTACTCACGCATCTCTATACAGGGCAAAAAGGCACTTCAAATTATTGCATATGTATCCTGAAATAGTTTATTCTATTTTAGTAAACATTTTATTTTCCAGTCGGGATTAGAAAGGTCTTAGGCTTTTCAGACATATTCTTGAGCAGGAACCCTAATGAGATGATTCTATCTCAATGTAGGCATCTAGCAAAGAGTTCATAGTATACTACTATGTCAGCATAAGAGTAAGTAGCAGTCAATTAATATCAGAATTTCTACAGCTACTTTATTTATTGTTGACCAAATAATATCTAATTATTTATTTTATTTTATTGGTCTAGTTAAAAACTGAATGACCAGATATGATCAGGTCTTAAATATTTTCAAACCAAGAAGATAGATTAGCAGCTAATGTTGGGCCTTACTAGGTCAAAACCTTAATAAGGTTATTATAAATGTAATATGCAAGAAATTTTTTACCAGGTATTCAACAATGGACTTAAACCAAAATAGTTAAACTATTTATCCTGTATCTGACAATGACGTTTATCACAGGGGAAAAAAGAATTAAGCTTAACTATGTTATAGGTATAAACTTGTACACCCCTAACACCTTTTAACAAAGATCTTTATTTAGTGTAAGAGATGGTTCCATACCCAGCGTGCATGGGGCCAAATATCCATATGGGCTAAGCAAATGACTCCAAACTTCTAAAATAACACTGTAAGCAGTTACTTGTCCAGCAAGAGGATATTAAACTCTGGAATTTGGAAAACCCATTGCCCACATGCTTAAATATATAAATGACCTAGCTACAAGAAAGCAGGTACAAGATTTTAACTGGCTACAAGTAATAGAAGCTACAGTCACCCATCAGATGCCTACACAACGATGTTGAGTTAATTTAGCAGAAAATATTATAAACATAGTTTTTGAGATTTTAAGAATATATACCTTAATTGACAATTGTGAAAAGTGTCCAAGATCAGCAAACATAGCCTCTGAGCCTGCAACACAAATTTGTGCATTAAGGATTTGAGACAGCTACCATGTTTGTAATGGCTTCAAAATAAAACTTAAACTATCTCATTCAAATACCTGTTATACACAACAAAATTCCCCCCAACGACATCCAACCTCCTCTCTGTGTTTTCTTTACAAATTTATACATGTAATGGGGAGAAAGTGCTTGATATACATGAGGATTCCAATAAAAGATGTTGTATACACCGATGGCGCTGATGCACAGAAGCCATGTTAAAACCACAGGTGCGAACAAGAATCCAACCCTGTGTGTGCCATAATGTTGAAGAGCAAACAGGGCTATCAGTATGATGCAAGCAACTGGAACTTCTACATCTGCAAAATTATTGAATTTTCACGAGGCAGTATTAATGATATGTGTATGTTATACGAAGTAAAGAAGTAGGAAGAAAAAAAAGTAAAAAAATCTAACTGCTGACGTGCCTAGAGAAAAAATCAAGACATTGGGAGCAGTTAGGAAGGTCAGTGAAAAAAGAAATGATAAAAATTTCATTGGGTTGTAGATGCAACGAATTCTTATATACCATCTAAATGTTGAAAGTTAACCTCAACACCTAAATTTACAGTCTAGAAGAGGAAACAAGATAGGTAGCACAAACGTAGAACTTAATCATTTAAACACTGGACATCTTTATACATTAAACAGAAACCCCTGGATGGAAGAAATGTAGGCAAGTGGCAACACCATAAAGATAGATCCAATAAAATCAGTTTGAACAGATTCTGACGGTTTAGCATGACAGTTGATACGGGCCAGTGTATGTAACCTGAGTTGAGATATAACAGTACGGGCTTCACAACAAGCACCTGATTTCAGGGATAGCGTGTGCGACGAAAGGTAATTAAGAAGACAATCTATATTATGAGGTTGTTGAAGAAGCTTTCAACAAGATGCATAATTGACATTTCCGGAGGAGCCAGAAGAGAACAGTAAAGGCAACAATATAAAATTAAAATAAATAAATAAAAAGAAGGAAAGTTGGTAATTGGAAACTTTTAGGAACTCAAAATTTACTCTGATAAAATCTAGAAATTCCAACTAAAAGGGATTTGGGTAGAAATTACAAACCAAAAAAAAAAAACTGTTTCCCATGTGATCTTTGCATATTACAAACAATCAAAACGTAGGCAAGAAAAGGATAAGGATCTTACATTTGTGATGCTCCTTACCCACGGAAAGCTCAAGCCCTGACACTGCAGAAAACACTGTACAAAACAATCAATCAATTAGCATTCAAACACTGAAAACTCCAAACACGGAACCACTACCTGAAAAACAAATCCAATAATTACCAGAAATAGCAGGGGTGAGCACACCATCACCAATCACCATACACGTCCCAATCAAAGCCAATACAAGCAAAAACCGCTGCAGCACCCTATACCTCTCCAAAGCAGATTTCAACTTTGACCCAAAACTGTTTCTTGGTGCCATACCAATAATATCCTTCTTATACTCACTGAGTTCCTCATCAGCCAACTGGCAATTAGGCAGTGAATTGACTCGGGCGTGTCGACACAGCAACGAGTACAAAGCAAAAGTGCCTCCTTCACCATTATCATCAGCTCTAAGCACTATGAACACATATTTAAGCAAAGGAACCAAAGTTAGAGTCCAGAACACGAAGGATAAAACTCCAAAAATCTCCTCGTTCGTCTCTGAATGTCGAATATCTTCAGCGAATGTGCTCTTGTATACATATAACGGTGAAGTGCTTAAATCTCCATAGACAACACCGAGACTCTGATACGCTAAAGTTAACACTGTTTTCCATGACTCTTTCTGCAACAGAAACAAAACAAAACAACAAACCGATCAGAAAACTGAACTGGGTTCATCCAAGAAGCTAGAATCAATGCATATTTTGCAACCAAGACAACAACTTCGATCACATAAGTAACAGAAATAGGAAACAATAAATGCGTCAGCAACAAAGACTAGGATTTGATTACAAAACTGAAATGGCCTATTCCAGAAACGAACCATCAAGACATGACATCTCACCTTAACAGTATTTTGAGAAACTCCGGCTTCTTGATCCATCATCGGCAGTCTCAAAAGCTGAAAAGATTCATTTTTGCAGAGAAATGAAGACAAACCAGATGCAGAAACACCCTCCTCAGTACGTTATGAACCGAGAAACACTTAAAAAACTGATTTTTATAAAATAGAGAAGCAATAAAAGATTATTTATTTATCAAAGAGTCAATGTAGACAGCAGTTGAACAACCTTGAATAGAGACACGGCAAGAACAAACCCAAAAAAGAGCCTCGGCGGACTTAGAGGGACAATCTTCACTTAAAAATCAGATTAATTTAAAAAAAAATTCAAAAAAGATACGAGAATAAATTGCGTGCCCGTGAGTTACAATAAATGTTTTTGTAGTTCGCTGAAGCCTTGGCCTTGGCTGCGTGTCTTTTTATAAAAAAGAAAATATAATTATTTATTTTTTATTTTTGAATTGAAGGGAGATATTCTCTTCTCCAGTTGGGTAAATTTTTGGTTTTTGAAGTGGCAATTTGCACTGCAATTTAGCAGACAAAATGGGGGGTTGGCAAATACCAACTAGTCTATAAAGAGTTAACTCGGCTGAGTTCACTCACCGAAAACGATAGCTTCATCTTGGTCTTCCTGCTCCCATCAGCATCAGTATCACCATCTTTCCTTAATTTTTTACCAACTACATATTAATAACTACTTTTATTTAATTCAACCGTCTCTACCCACGAACCTGAGTTGAAATAATCAACCATTCAAATCTAAAGACTGGACCTTTTTTTCTCGATTCATGGAGATTTCCAAGACTTTGTAGATCTTTTAAAGTAAATAAAATGCGCTCTCTTTATCAACTGTTCCTTCTTTTCTTCCGCTTATCAATCACTTCTAATCCAGTTAACTACATTTTCCAAGTAAGAGATAAATAAATAATTTTATAATTTTAATTTATTGGTGTAAAATTTAATAAATATTCAAAATTAAATAGACATTTTAAAAAACAATAGACTCATAAATATTATTTTATTATTAACATAATAATTCTGAAAACCCCTAAAAAATAACTGAGTGAAAATTGAAAAATTATTCCATTTGTTTGTAACATAAGTTGAATTCGAATACAAAAAGTGGTTGTTAATAAGTTGACACTATTAATAAAAGTGAGAAAGGGACGAGAGCTAAGGGATTGATAAATGATAAGTGCATTGTCGGTTCATATAATTGAAACTATATAAAGTGATAATAATATAAAAAAGCTTTACAAGTTGATTAATTTATTAATAAATACAGTCAAACTTTGAATTGATTTTAAAATCATTATATCATTAATCTAGGCTCCAGGCGTTGGCCAGTCTTTTATTTTTTTATTTTTTAATTTCAATTTAGCCCATTCAGAGCCGTCCATTTTTTCCATGTCTTTTATTTTGTTTCTAATTTTGTTATGACACTTTTTATTAACTATAAAAAAATCTTTATTTCTTTTGAGTAATGTATAAAAATACTTAAAAATCATATTATATTTCATTCATTAATTAAAATAATTAATCATATCATTTAAATATCTTGGCTTGCAACTAGATTCATCCTTTTATTATAAAAATGTTGTGAAGCTAACAATGGAATCTGAATAGATTCCTTTCCGTGTCTGGATATTCCTTTTGCTAAGCATATATTATATATAATAATTCAATCTATTCTTCTCAAGGGAAGAGAAGGAAACATCTAGAAAATCCAGAAGCAAACAAGTGAAATTGGATGAGAATTTGTGGTGGTCACTCAAGACTCATCTAGAGACTTCCACTAAGCACACCCACATCACATTTCTTTTTTCACATGTAAGTAATAAATAATCAAAATTTAGTACATTGAATCATTGTTGAATAAAGAAAAATGGGTTGTGGATTTGGATTAAATTGTGAAATTTGGTCAGATGGGTATGGTATTGTTGTGGATATATAATTTTGGAAGAAAAGGAATAATAATAATAATAATTATTATTATTATTATTATTGAACGGTCCAACTCAAATCCAATATTTGAAAAGTAGTTAAAGAAGAGAGATTCCTTTGGCTATTACATCTTTCTTTTCTTTCACATATTTTACTTATTTTTCTCACCTTTTTTTTTTTTTTTTTTTTTTTNAGAGAGATTCCTTTGGCTATTACATCTTTCTTTTCTTTCACATATTTTACTTATTTTTCTCACCTTTTTTTTTTTTTTTGCTTCTTACCTAAAGGTTAAAAAGCTTTGCATCAATTGCCTTTTTTTATTTGTTTCATTTGTCTCCTTTTAGTTTATGGATATATATATTAAGAAAAGAATTGATGTGACCCAAGTCCCAACTCGTGGCTCACGATGATGTTTAAACGCACAAAACGACGAGTAGTTTCGTGCATGGCACTCATTAGAATCCAATCTGCCAAGCCGACGAAATAGGCTAGGAATAAGATTATCAGCCTCCACCTGCACCGACTAATTCATTAATTAGGTGAACTCTCTTTAATCTGTTCAATTAGAATGCTTTAAATCCATCCCACGATTCATTACTTAATTCAAACAATAAAATATTTTTGACATATTATTGAAAAAGCTCTAAAATAAGAAAAAATAAAAAACAAAATTTTGTGAGATTATTAGAACTGAAAAATAACCATACTTTTAAAAATTAAATATCATGATAATTGTTAGAAAATTATGAGATGACCCAAAATTATGGGGTCTTTTATAAATAACAAACCCTCGTATTTTCTATGATTTTCTTAACCAAATCTAAGTGAATAAAAATTATATCCTTCCTATATACTACCTTCCTCTTCTCTTTCATCTGTCGATTTTCTAACAATAATACGACGAGTCTGACAAATTTTTAATGATTGTCCAACAAGTTAGATGATTGTTCGATAACTTTATGATAATTGTCTATAAGTTGAAAAGTGTTAAAGAATGGAAATATGAGTATATATATTATATATAGAGGGGTATTTTGATCATTATGCTAGGAATGGTTAGATAAATAAAAGAAAACATATGACTTGTCTAATTTTCAAAAGACCCCCTAATTTTGGGTCATTTCTCAAAATTTCTCTTAATTGTTTGTTATATCAACAATTTTATAGAACATTTTAGCTATTGAAACCTAAAGGGGGACCTTCCCGGTCACCATAGCTCCTCAAATTTAAAAAAATTTTAAAATTTGTAATTATTTTATCACCTAGCTCCCATAAACTTTAAAGTCTGTATTCGCCCTTGAGAGGGCACTTGTAGAGCTATCACTTGTGGATAATCAGTAAATGGTTATAGCATCTAAATTAAAAAAAAAAAAAAAAGTCATTTTTCAAAATGTTTCATAATTCTTTTTTCATTACTTTTTAAAGACCCCACTTATTAACCCATTAGTAAATTACATAATAATTTCATAATTATTTATAAGTATATAGCAAGAAAGTATTTATAAATGGATGGAGCTGATGTGGTAGGGTTTGGTCACTTTAGTAGGTTAAGCATGAACGAACTCCAAATTAAACAAGCATTATCATAGTCACGAAAATCGCTAATCAAATTGTAGTTAGGTCATGATTTTGATGTCTCATCTCTTCATTTGCTGCCCAATTAGTTGATTTGAGGCAAGCAAGTTAGGATAAGTGGTTCTCAAAAAGCTTCCCAAAAGAGACAATCAAAAGTACACGCCTCATAGATATCTTATTCCAACTTTTTTTTTTTTTGTCATATTAAATTGAAGCATGAACCAACTATATATTAAATTTAAAATCTTCAAACTCTTTGAATGGTGCGTAGAATATGCTACTCGGTGACCAACCTTTAATATTCACTAAATGGAATTGAAAATTAACAATGCAAACGTGGTTACCAACTGCGCAAAGATATGTTGCCTCATCGAATCGGAAGATGACTTGGTTGAGGCCATTTTCAAAGCATGCGAAAGAGGTTTATACGTTTTACTTTTCTTATATCCATTACATGATCGAGACATTCTTCGAAATTCCCAGTTGAAAATATTATTATTATTTTTTTAATTTTTTTTAAAACAATAATGATCAATTATTAAGGGGTAAATACATGATACTCCCAAGGTATACTTAATGTGACAATTTCCATCCCATCTTTCAGAAAGTAACATAAAGACCCTCATAGTTTTCACATAAATTTCAGTCTTCACATGAGCTCCACTAACAGATTCACTAACGGAAGCAAACTACATGGGTCTTTATGTTACTTTCTGAAAGATGGGGTCGAAATGTTACTTTTAGTATAACTTAGAGGTGTCTATGAATTTACCCCAATTATTAAGTGTTGTAGGGTTGGAGATATAATGTAATGCAATGGGTCGGTCCCTTCAATCGGTCTTTTTTTTGGAAATGCAATCAGCAAACTATTAAAAGGACTAAAATTTTTTGGCTACTTCCTGTCACATAGTTGAGGTGTCGAATCAAATTTTAATTCCACTTTTATATTCATCGGTCTATAAATTTTTTAAATTAAATTATTCATCATAATATACGATATTAATTCAAAATATTATTACAGATTAAATTCGAGTTTTATAATAAAAGTGCCTCCAAAGTAAGAAGTATCTAAAGGGGTCCCAATCCCAAAGCTACATGAAGACTCCGGTGCTTGGTCCTCTATGGCCGGCACATTTAACCACTCGCCTCAACCGTTCATCACCATCACATCACTCGCTAAAACCAAAATTATATAAGTTATTTATTCATTTAAATCGATATATATTTTCTCTTTTTTTTTTTATAAGTAAAAAGAAAATCTAAATTTTCGTTGGACTTGGATATAATCATTTTTAAGCCGTTGATTTAATTTTGATAATTTTTATAACGAGCTCTAAATTCAATTATATATTTCATTTAGTTTTGTTATTAATAGAGGTAAATGGATGGGTTACATTAAAAGAGCAGAGGAGAGGAGAGTGGAGGACTCAATCAGAGTGATGACTGTGAAGTTCGTTGAGAGCCATCAAATGGACAGCGAGCGAAAGAGTTGATGGGGGGTCAATGACACGTGGTGAAGTCTGGTCTAGTGGGTTGGACCCACCATCCTTCTGTTCTCTCTTTTTTTCTGTGATGTCTCGTACCCATTAGATTAGAGTTAGAACATCATCTCAATCCCAATCTCATCTCCACCTGATGGCCTTTCCAGGATGATTCCATCTGCCTCCTCTCCTCTTGCACAAATTAATATTGAATGGTCTGAGATAATCTATAAATACGTATATGTATAATGTCCAGTCCACATGTTCCACAGACGCTCTAGGCTTTATAAAGATTGTCATGCTATGCTTTTTCAAGATTTTCTAATCCATTTCCTCACCAAGACGTGCAAAGCAAATGGTATATTTGCTGAACAAAATTCGAATTTGATGTCATGATGCAAAGCCTTATTAGCAACCTTATGACTATTTCAGATATTTATGAATGTATGGTCCTACTACCATTTTTATTATCCAACAGATCCCCTCACACCTCTTACTCGTTATCAATCTTTGAATTGAATTAATTCCAAGTTTGGTCAAGTTGAGAGTTTTTTTTTTTAAAAGTAAAATCTTAATTAAGTTTATTATTTCCCTTGTGTTCAATATTAAAAAAACAAAAATACCGTTTTAAATAAATCGTTACAAGGTAAAAAATACTATTTTAATTAAGTGGTTAGAATGTGTTAAATTTATAGTTGACTAGTTTGCGAACTCGGAATCATTTTAACAACTTATATAGAGGGATATTCATTTTTATAGATTGAACTTGATTAGACTATCAAATATTTGAGATATTTTATATTACATTTATGTTATACGAAAATTAAGGGATGATTTTTTTTTTTAGTTTAAGAGTTCTTTTCGTATATAAATGGAAGTCATAAATCGGATGTAAACAAATTTCAATAATTATTGTTGATGCCATAAAGGGCATAAAAAATCTATCTATCTATCCCTAGTTGTAGTTGGAGGAATCCTATACGGAATGGCAGCTTGTTCACGCTCAAGATATTTACAAAACAAATCCAAATCGAGTCCTTGATGGATAAGTAAGCCCAGTTATTGCTGCTTTCTACTTACCAGACAATTGAATTCGACTCAGCAGCCAACTTTGAAGCCTCAAACTTCGTCAAGTGAGAAACTTTGGGGGGCAAGAACAGTGAAAAGCAAGTCTTTGAAAAAATAAAAAAAATTTGTTGCCAATACTTTTGGAGAAAGACAAGTAGGCCAGGGTGCCTGCTTTTTCTTCTTGCTTTTAAACCAGAGGAGGAGGAATGACCCAAAAGCTTAATTGCTTCCTTCCTTGCCACAATTTTCAAAGAGAAGTTGAGAAATGTGGGAGGTAAAGGTGTTGAAAAAGTTGCTTTTGTAAGAAAAGCTATCATCTTAACCTTTCGCACATTCTTACTCGAACACACAACTTGATTGGGAAAGCATAAAAAACAAGTTGTCATTGTATGATGTTGCCAGGCAAATGAGAGGAAAAACAACTTTTAGTTTTGATATTATCATGGAAAATTTCAGTCTTTCCTCTAATAAAGTCTCTGATGATTTACAATTTACCAGATTGCCAACTTCTGAGGAACAGGTGAAGAGATGGAAAAAAAATGTTAAGAATATGAAGCATATGATAAATGCACATTACTGATCTCAGAAATTAGAAGTGATTTTAAGTTTTGAAGGTATTCAACACGGTTTGTTTGCAAATATTTATTATTTCTACATTTTTCTCTAGCATTTGTCATGAACACAACAAAAGGCTTAAAATAGGCAGCCAATGTAGAATAACATAGGCAGATCCCAACAGGTGATTAAAAAATCACAATTTCAGACCATATATGTCATCCCAACTTGCAGGATATTCATGTGAGGTACACTCATATTTGCAGCACCTGCTCTGCAGTTCCTCCTTAGAAATGCATAGAAGTAGTTTATAACTAGTTTCTTAATGAAAAAAGAATTCTTTTTTGCCCTCACATCACCATGTGCAAGCAAATATGTAAATCCTGAATCCATAGCTTCTCGAAGAGCCGAAAGCTCATACTCCAGACTTGGATCTTCATCTGAAGCCATGACACTGGATGGTAATGCTGGGGCAACTTCTTTAAAGCCAGAAGTTCCTGCTTCTGATCTATCGTGCATCAATGGAATCCTAAGCTCATCAGTACCATACGCACCTGAGACTTCATTATCCCTCGAGCTCACTGAATCACTATCATAATCCAGTCCAAATAAATTTCTCTCCAGGGCCAGCTCTTGTGCTTCCCTTCTCAAAAACTTCTCAAGACTTTCAACTAGAAGTTGCTCAAATGCATGGTGATCTTCCTTCCGGACATCTTTGTAACCATATCGAGCTACACAGCGGAACATATGATAGTCTTTAGGGCCAACTCTTCGGAACAGAAACCTTTCCTCAAGAGGAACCACCGGAACTGGGACATATTTGATACAAACAAACACTAAAGTAGAGTGGATAGCCGGAAGGCTAAGCAGGAACTGCCCAAAAATTGAGGGAATACCTTGGACAAGCTCATTATATAGCAATCCAATTCCTGGGATTCTTACAGTCCCAAGAGTGGAGCCAAGATCGAGCAAGAAGTCCATGGATATCTTTTCCCTGACCTCACTTTGGTACTTCAGCACACTCCCATAGTTCCAAATGTACATCACAGAGAGAAAGCAAGAAGCAAAAGCAAGTGGAAGCCAACCACCCTCTCTGATTTTTGTTAGAACTGCAGACAAATAGATGAGCTCTATCGATCCAAAAACAAGAGGAAAACACAACACCAGAAATAAATTGGTCTGCCAGATTAGAAGCATCACAATCGTTACCAAGGTTGTGCTCACTAACATGACACCAACTTCAGCAATGCCTGCAATAACCATTTCATTCTTGTCAGCTAAACAATACCTTTATAGTATACAATTTAGGCAATAGGGAAACCATTCACAATGAACGACATTAATCTGTTGGTAATACAAGCAATAGCAGAGAAAACATTATATATGTTTTGGAGCTAAAATACAACATAAAAAGAAAGTTATAATTATCGTAGGAAACTATTACAGGTCAGGGTAGCAATTTGCATATCCACATTGTCCTGTAAATATTGATAGCCTCCAGAATTTTAAACATTGTAAACACAATTGCAATACTCATAATATCACTAAATAATTCACATTATACTGATCTGTGTGGAAAAATTAGGGTGTCAAAAATTGAATACAGTATACAACCCATTAAAACCTAGGATATATTCTGAAGCACCCAAAAACAAATATATAAATAAATCAATATATTCCAAGAGGAAGGATACTTTACCATAAGCATTGGCGATATCAGTAGTGCTCCGGAAAATAGAAACTACAACAATGCACATAATCATTAAAAACCAATTGATTACAGGAATGTAAATTTGACCCATTAGCTTCTTTGAGGTGTGAACTATCTTCATCCTTGGAAAGCATCCCAGAGCCATTGATTGCTTGACACATGAAAATGTAGCAGATATCATTGCTTGGCTGGCAATCATGGCAGCAAGGGTTGCTATTATAAAGACTGGCCAGAAAAGACTATCTGGTTGTTCAAAATTTAGGAACTGTAAGTGTCAAAATGAGCATTTAATAATGTAATTTCTCTACATTATGATCTGAAACAACTGAAATAGGATGGCACGTGTCACCTGGCACAGAATCATAGAATATTCTGGATGCAGAATTAGGGTATTTCATCAGATATGCAGCTTGGCCCATATAAGCCAAGAGGAGACAGGGGAACACAACACAAGTAAAGGCAATCTACACAAATGATGTAGAATTATTTAGAAAAAATTTTTAAAGATAAGATCCATGAAGAAATAGAGTTCAGGTTTTTTGAAACAAAACCTGTATGGCTTGTACTGAGAAATGGCCTAGATCGGCAAACATTGCTTCAGCCCCTGCAATTGACATACAAAACATTTTACACAGTTAAAAACAGGGGCCTTTTCTACAATTCCACTGGGCAACTTCAAATTTGTTGAAACGATGCTTCTTAATTGAACTTTCAAGCCTAGTATAAAGCTATTACACTAGGGGTCAGTCTAACATCAATAGATTTAACAACCTCCAAATGCTTCCCGCAAAAGCAGGTATGCATCATACCCCATCATCTGCCACTTTGAAGTTCCAGTAATAACATAGAAACATCACAAATAAAATAGGGTAAAAACTATCAAAGGATAAACAGGCATTGTCCACTCATTCTGTCAGATGGTTATCCTTAAAAGATCTTATCAACTAGGAAGCTAGTGCAAAAATATCAAGTTAATATTCTCAATCAAACAGTGCACCAATGTTTTCAAAAGAAAAATATACCTGTAATGCACAGCACGCAGCCACCAAGAGCTGACCAAGCATACTTGCTGTTCTTCTTGAAAAAGAGGTAGATATAAGCTGGATTGAAAGCCCTTACGACAGTAATATCATACTTAAGTAGGTTGTAAATTCCAATAGATCCCAATGAGAAAAACCACAAAGCAATTATGGGTGCAAACATGAAACCCACTTTACCAGTCCCAAACCGCTGTATGCTGAACAATCCCACGAGAAGTATGATTGCAACAATAACAACAGCATCTGCACAAAAATTAATCTGATTACATGTCATCTTGGAGTTTGCCAGAGACTACAAGGAAGCTGAAGATAATTACAGTTTATAGCCCAAAAATTATATAAACTGGATGGCTGTTACCAAATAAAAACACTACGGTAATATATGATAAAATAGAAAACACAACTAACTATATATTATTTAGCAGATTAATATTTCAAATTGCAAGTGCCATAACAATATTGGATGGGGCATCGTGTTAATATTGTAGCAGATCTGACAGCGATTGCTGTCCTTGAAGCCATGCTGATCCATGTGAAGTGATTGGTTCACCAAGACATCATATAGAAAAGAAAAAAAACACTGAAATCTTATAATAGCTGCCCCATCCCTAAATGTTATAAATTCACCAGCTTTCAGCTTATTTAAATTTTCATAATGCGGTTGGTTAGTGCTTTTGGTTAATCTTAGCAATCAAAGAGACATAAACACCCCTAGGTGAGCAGAAAGAAAAGAAACATCACCCACTTGTACCAAATCCTTCTATTTCACCCTGCAAACCACTCACAGCAGACATCACTGCAACAAAAAAAAAAAAAAAAAAAAAAAAAAAAAAAAAAAAAAAAAAAAAAAAAAAAAA
>JANKKB010002962.1:57896-85502 GCA_026225775.1 Bursera palmeri
AAACAAAAAAAAAAAAAAAAAAAAAAAAAAAAAAAAAAAAAAAAAAAAAAAAAAAAAAAAGAAGTCATAATCATAAACTAGTCTAACCTTGGTCAAACTTATAATAAGTCATTCCACATGCCATATTTAAACACTGATCCACATTATTGGAATTCCAGAATGTGGTATCACCCTCATTCTACTTTGGAAAACATAGACATCTACCAATTGCCTGAGGATATGAATCTATGTACCTGATATTGCTGGAGTAAGAATTCCATCCCCTATAATCATGGAAGTTCCCATAAGAACCAATAGCAAGAGAAGAGTTTTCAAGGATGATCTTTTTTCCAAATTCTCTTTTATATTTAAAGCCCTTTCCAACTCAGGGGTGGGCAGTTTAAGTCTAAAACTTGAGATCTCTTCATCAGCTGTCTGACGATTTGGCAACAAATTAACCTTAGCATACCTGCAAATCAGTGAGTACAGTGCAAATGTTCCTCCTGAAATTGGAATTACTCATTTGTTAACAAAAATATTTTCAACAAGATAACTGGCTGATAGGGCAAAGTAAACCACTTTCGACATGAAGATCTTACCTTCTCCATTATCATTTGCTTTGAGCACTACGAAAATGTATTTCGCTAAAGGAATAAGAGCAATTGTATACATCACTAGTGATAAGGCACCCAAGATATCAACTTCTGTCTCAAGGGGCACTTTGCTGAAAACATCATCGAAGACATATAAAGGGCTTGTGCCCATGTCACCATACACCACTCCTAACGTTTGAAATGCTAAAGCAACAATGTGCCAAGTGGAAGAATTCTGAACATTCAAATAACAAAATTTAGTAACCGAAAAGTTTGTATATTCGTTGGGCATGTAAATTCTGTACAGGACCAAAAGGAAAAAAAAAAACTTTTGCCACCATGTTTCAAGTGAGAATGCACGTGTATAGGAGCATTTGAATAGAGCAAGCTATTCGTTTTTCAACTGGCTAATAGCCTTGCACTAGGCTACTGCTTACATGCATCATTACATGAGAAATTAGTAATCTTGTTTTGATGATGTAAAAGTAGGACTTGCTTTCTACATCCTGAATTGCTCATGCACAAACTTCAACCTACTCCAACTCAGGCCTCTGGATCATAATAGTTCTTCCTACCAAAAGTCACAACAACAACTCATGCTTCTGCTTACACTACCAAGCCCTCTCACTCTCAAACACCAAATATGGACAATGCCATATCATAAAATCTTAGTGGTCAAACTATTACGAAAAAAGTTACAATTCCACTCTCTTCCTCAAATTAAGTATAATGACTTTAGTTTCAAATCCAAGGTAATAAAAGCTTTCTCAGTTCCACAAAATCTATCACGACAACATAACATTATTTATAAGTACAATAATTAAAAAACCAGAGATAAAAAGATGAATTATGATTACTGAATGCAACAAAAGACTTCAAAGGATTGAAGAAATATATACTTTAGAGTGGAAACGATGTGCAGAAGCAATCTCCATTGCTTCGACATCCAAAGAATCTACTCTGTTGGGCCTCTTCATCAACCTCCTCCTCATGGATCCAAACCCATCTCCTGTCCTATATTCTTGCTGCATATACCATGGTGGAGACTCTGATTCCATTTCCCCACCATCAACCCATCTTGACTCACCACCGCTATTAGAACTCCCTAGTCTCACACTGCTCTCTTCAATCTTGTCTTCCTCCTCCATCTTCTCACCAACCATCCGAGACCCTTTTGCGCCAAGTGCTTCTCTTCACTCTTCACTCCGCAAAGCTCATCAATTTCCAAGCTTCTCAAGCTACAACATCTCGATCTTTCTGATATTATTTGGAGAATTTTTTTATACTTTTATTATTCTTTTAAAAGCTCCTTTGTTAAAGAATTGTTCCATGAGAGGATTAAAGCCGGGCTTATTGCAGAACTCCGATATGGTAAGAGAAAAGGACAACATCAATCATTCAGACAGGACAGGGATTACAGCTACGAGGTGGATAGAAAGAAAGGAATACCCCTAAAAGAGAGGATCAATAATCAATCGGCTCAAGCATACATGACACAACTTCCTTATCTTTTTTTTTTTTTTTAATATTCTTTTCGCTGTGATTAACTGATTATTACTGTATTTTATCTTTTCAGTTATTTGTTTTACTATACTTTATGAATAAATGACAACGTAATGCAATTTTTGGATGATGAAGATATTCCCAGTTCAATTCTCTAAATACCATTTTGTCCAATCAATCATTTTTGCTACTAAAAAAATTAAGAATATAGAAGGGTTAAAGCGACCGATGGCCAATGGCCTATTGGCATGGTTGCCTCGGCTTCCCTCGGTGATAGCAACCCATCTGGGTACTCCATGAATGTGTCAATATTTATAATTTTGTGTCTACAGAAAAGGGATAAATACATAAATATTCCAAGATTTAGTCTAAGTAACAAACCCATCCCTCTTATTCAAAAAGTAACATAAACACCCTTATAATTGAAAAACATGGATTCTTAATCCCATGAAAAATAAGGTAATATTACTTAAAATATCAAAATAGGAGTTTTTATATTACTTTATAAATAATATGGGTAAATATTTACTTAGACTAAACCTTAAGGGTGTTTATATATTTATCTCTTAAAGAAAACCACGATTAATAGTCTTCACCTGCTTTTGAAGCCAAGATTCTCAAGTACACTTTAAAGTAACTGGTTGGGAACGGAGTGTACTTCTTGGTATGCTGCACTTCTGCGTTTATTTAAAATCACTCTAAAAAAGAAAAAAATTAAGAACAAGGATTTTTGTGTCAAAATATTCTAATTACAGATTTGCGTAGAAATTGAACAAATCAAGGCCCTGCTCAGTTCGGCCCAATAAAAGCCCAAAAACTGGTGTCTCCGTCACTATCAAATATCAATGTTCGAAAGGGTCACAGATGTAAGTGATCAGACTCCGTCAGGCACTTATTTCGTGGCTTTTAGAGCTCAGCGATTGGTGCTCACGGTTCAATTTCGTCTAGAATTCTCTTCAAGGTAAGCCCAATTAATCATCAGCTCTTCCTTTCAAGATCTGCATCTTTTGTTAAACCCTAACCATCCCCAATTGCTTTAAAGATCTTGACTTTTTTCTGTTCTCGTAAAGATTGGAGGTAGCGTGTGAAAATGTCTAGGGTTTATGTTGGGAATTTGGACCCTCGAGTCAACGAAAGGGATCTGGAGGATGAATTTCGCTTGTTTGGCGTCCTTCGCAGGTAAAATTTATGTGCTTACCATTATATCTGGCTTGGTTCTTCTTCTTATGGTTTATTTTATTGGCTGCAGCAAAATTTTTCATGTTTCTTCTGTCAATTCTTAAAATTAATATGAATACAATGCAGTGTGTGGGTTGCTCGAAGGCCACCGGGTTATGCGTTTGTTGAGTTTGATGACCGCAGAGATGCTGTAGATGCAATCCGTACATTGGATGGTCAGTATGATTAGGGTTTCTTTACTATTGGTTGAAAGTAAGCTAATTGGAATCAACTGCATTTGGAATTTTTGTTTGTTAATCTTTTGAATTGGTGGTTTTGGGCTTATTATGAATTTATTTATCTTTTTTCAGTTCTGTAGTTGATATTTATTTAGTTATTTTTTTCATCTTTAACATGCATCTCTGCGAACACCAATTTATTAATTATAGATTTTGCTGAGCAGTTTTATTGGTCAATTGACTTGGAGATGTAGAATAATCTATTCTGCCTTACATGTCTTGAGGATTTTACTGAGAAGCAAGTTTATTTTACAGGAAAAAATGGCTGGCGTGTGGAGCTTTCTCATAACTCCAAGGGTGGTGGAGGCCGTGGTGGTGGGCGTGGCCATGGGGGCGATGACTTGAAGTGTTATGAGTGTGGTGAGCCTGGTCATTTTGCACGTGAGTGCCGATTGCGCATTGGTTCACGTGGCGTGGGCAGTGGACGACGTCGTAGCCCTAGTCCTCGACGCCGTAGAAGTCCAAGTTATGGGTATGGGCGCAGGTGTGTATCAACTTTCAATGGCTATGTCTTTTTCTGCCATGGTTTATGGATCATATTCATAAAGACATTAAGTTTTTTTTTTTTTTCCCTTAAAATCTACTCTTTTCATTTCTCTCTCTCACACATTTTCCTGTGGGGCTTATTTAATGTTTCATAAGGTGGTTGCTTCCATTTTGGCTCTTAATTGCCTTTGCTTGTGTATTCTCCACAATATTTATTTTTATTTTTTGTTTTTGTATTGAAGTTCTCCATTAAATGTGACATTTGAAACTTATGCAAAATTTTGCATGGTGCTTGTCTTCGTCATTGGTAGATTCTCGTTTTTTTTTCTGTATATATCTGTAGTATTTGCTCACTTTTTGCCTGGGTATTTCAAACATTTTTCCTTCTTATTTTGTAATGACATCTAATCTCACATGTTATTGTTTGTGTGTTGGAGATATATTTGCAATTTTTACTTGGTAGTGCTGGATATTGTTTAAGGATTTCAGATATTATAGCGCAATGATTTTAGTTATTGGTTTGCTATTTGATTTGTTCTGGAAATGATTAGTATTGGTGACTGTGAAATTTTAATTATTTTAATCAAATTTGTATCTTTTGATAGGAGTTATAGCCCTCGGGGTAGAAGATCTCCACGTCGCCGCAGCATAACACCCCGACGTGGTCGCAGTTATAGCAGGTCCCCTCCATATCACCATTCTCGTCGTGATTCTCCTTATGCTAATGGGTATCGCATTTTTCCTAAGCATTGAAATTTCTTTTTGGGTCATAGAATTGTTACTTTCCTTTGTTTTTTCCAGACAGAGCTAAGGCTCCTGGAATGGTGGGTTTTCTATTCAATGATGTTGATAAATATCACAATTCCGTAATTTTCAGAAAGAGGGAACAATGTTTACAGAGTTCTGATAATTGTTTGATTCTATGTTGGTTACCTTTCTTAAAACCAGTCTCTTTCTCATTCAACCAACTCTTTATCTTCTCACACCTCAACCCACAAATAAATGATTCTTAACATGCTATGGCAAGTGAGGCGTCATTGGACTTATAATTTTTTACATTTCTTCTCCATTTCTTATATCTGCATCTTAGCTTAACTATTACTTGTCCTTGCAGAGACTAAGGCTGGAACCTGCATTGAAGCATGTGCGTGATGAAGCAGACCAACTATCTGCATTGCCATAGTCCTTTTAGGATCAATCAAATGAACAGGATTTATAGTAGTTATGTTCTTGTCATGACTATGAGGTTTGTTAGAAACTTGGGTATGGATGGCTTCTACAAAGTCTTTCAGCCGCCAAAAGGGGTTCTATGGACACTGTTTTGTGTCGGCTTGCTATCTTCATACTTGGAGGTCCCTTTCCTACTTTAAATTGCTATCTTACTGTTTGTTTATATGTTTCTTTAGTTAGTTAACTGCACTAATGACAATCACTTTGAAGTAGATATATCTAAAAGTTTACATGTTTTGTTTTGAGGTGTGATTTTGGGCTAAAACGGCAACGTGTCGCCACATTACTGCATCTTTAGTGCACACGGTTTTTTCCCATGTCTGCTTTGCTTCTCTGCACCACATCATCTACTGGTTGTCGTCCCCTACATATTGTTCAGCTTTGAGTCAAATGTTGAAAGTGGGGTTATGTCCAGAAATTTCTTCTTCTGCAACAAAGTGTCTGAAGCTGTTTATTGCGCTCCCCAGCCCAATTTCGGCTTTTCTGCATTACATCATCTACTAGTTGCATTGTGTGCTTGTTCGGCTTGATCTAGATATTGAAAATTCAATTGCCTTGAAACCTGTTTGCTCACCATCCACATCTTCTGGGCTTCAACAGCAAATCTTCCGATCTACTTAAGACCTTACCTTCTCTGCTAGCTGGTTAAAGGTAGACCTAGTACTGCGATTCCGGTATATGGTAGTGAATGGGTCAAACTTAATGGTAACACCCAATGAGACTTGCCCACTTGCTGCAGTGGTAGGGTGCACAATCCAAAGCGTGTTCACGGGAGCACTGCGTGGAATGATGTGCATGGTTGCTTGAAGATTGGAACTGGGCATTCCAATCAATTCCAATCGGTGTCAGTTTGTCTTACCTTTTTGTCATGTCTATGAATTTTATGATTGAACTTTTTTTTTTTTTTTCTTTCCACATATTTTGTGTAGTTAATTATAATTTTTAGTGTCAGACGATTCCTTCTGTATTTTGGTTGCCGGTTAAGTAGTACTTTGCATTCCTCGCTGCGTTTACACAAAATCTATATCCGTGCCCCACGCTCTGTAACAGTTATTGTTGTATGTATTCTTTGTTAATTGTAAGATTAAGTTCTAACCGATGAACTATTTCGATTGACCAAGTGTAAGAAAATGTGTGAGAGAGCCACCTTGGTTTATTGTTGTGGCCAAATTTTTGTCCCAAGATGTAATCAAAACAAATAATTTATTTTCTGGAAACATTATGGTACTAAGCAATTAAAGTAATTTCACCGCATGACATCGCTTCTGTTACGAGTATTGAGATCTGAAGTAGTGTGGTTCAGATTTCGGGGCACATGTAATATTACTACAAGAAAACCTTAATGGAATATAATCTCTACGTAGATTGCTCCTCAGTTCACATTCTGTAAGTTAGATCTTTCTGAACAACTCAAACCAACTGCTTCAATCAAGACGGAGAAGTAACAGCGCGAAGCATATTAATGATAATGTTCAATGGCCAATAGGAGTGTGGATGACTTTCCGTCTCCATACGTCGGTAGAAGTCAAGGTCGACCTAAACAGATTGACGTGCTCTCTCATATGTGGAGTCAAGTCTAGGCATTAATGCACCATTCGTATAGAATACGATAGCAGCGTCAAAGCAAACTTCTGAGCAGAACATAGCAGGATCTTGAGGAATGGAGACAGAAAGCAAGGATATTACGAAGAAGCAGAAGCTGGAGATCTTTGGTATTCTTAAGGAAGCTCTAACTATTCCTTGCAAGAACATCGATTTCATCATTTTAAGCATTATCACCTTACTCCCTCTGTTTTGCTTCTTGATCTACTTTGAAAATTTTCTACTAAAGACTATATTTGAAACCTCAGATATTCTAGTTTCCCTTCCTTACTTCGACTATGATTGGCCACTACCAGAATATTTTACAAACTTGAATAACGATTTTCCTTATAAATTGATTCAACTTTCTCTCCTTTATCTGGTACCTCTTCATCTTCTAGAGCTCTTCAACATGCTTCTTACCATTGACTTTGCATCAAAGATTTATAAAGAAGAGCAGCCGGTGAGCCTCAAGGAGATGGTTGATAAACACATTTACATGAGAAAGCTGAGAGGCGTTTTCAAAACATCTATCTATGTTCTTTTCTGGTCAAGTTGCATGCTACTCGGATTGATATGGCTGGTAATAAGCTACTTCACTCTGTCCATAAACTTAATTTATAATGTGTTCTTTGCAGTCTTATATGGGGGAGGTCTTGTAGCACTTCTAACAAAATACTTGGAATGGAGTGCTCAATGGAATATGAGTATTGTGATTTCAATTCTGGAGGAGATATGTGGGATTGATGCACTCGTACTCTCTGGTAATTTTAACAAAGGTAGTGAGAAACGTGGACGAGCTTTGATGCTTGTTTTCTTTGTTTGGGGGCTTTGTTTAAGGCTTCCATGCCTCTTTCTCAAGTGCCAGGAGAGTGGGATTGGTTTGATTTTGCGGATTGTTTTGTTGATCATGGGTTCTGTGATAAAATGGGTGGCCTGCATGGTGTATTTCTACGATTGCAAGCAGAAGATTTTGGAGCAAAGAGTTGATGAGGAAGTTGGGATTGTGGTTACAGCAGTTGATGAATAAATACTACTTACAGGGTCTCAAAAGCGATGGAAATTAACTTCAATACATGTATCAGCTTCTACACTATGAATGTTTCATATTAGTCTTAATTTTTGTATCTTATCTAAACTTTGCATGTAATTGTAATTTGGTCGACTCAAGAAATTCAAGTCGTGCTTTGAGTGATATATATCTTATCTATTGCTAAATTCTAAAATCATTAGCTATGATTGCTTTTCATAAGTGAAAAAACAAAGATCATTATCTGAAAAGCGAAATGGAAAAGGGAACTGTTCTACTGGTGCTACCTCGTCGAAAAACTGATTACTGACACTACGAATCACAGTATCCAAAAGAACACATAAAAGGAAAAAAAAAAAGCACTTTCTTTGCACAAGTTGTCAAAACAGAATGCTGCTGCAGCAGAATCACACCTCTGACTTGTAAAATTTAATGGTCTGGAACTAGCAATAGCATCTATGGGATTCACTGGATGCTCGAAATCTAAGGTCCTCTGGTAGAGCAAAGCAGGAAACCAATCACCTCACTAAAAGGTAGAAAATATCAAATCCAGAACAAACCAAAAAATTTGCAACATTCATACACAATGCAACCCCTAGTTATGATAAGAAAAGAGTCCTGAATTCAGGCACATTTTCCAAAGAAAGGCATGAGCCGGAGAAAAGGCTAATTTCTCAAATCTAAGGGATCTCCAAAATAAACTAGAATGCTTTTATTGATCATGATCATTATTGTGCAGGTCCCAAGTGAATAAACAAAATACTTTCAAGTTAAAAGATGATTTACAGGACAATTCAAAAGACTCTAGTGGGTTCTCCATTGAGATCCACAAGTAGCTATCTGATTGAAGTTGAAGATCCATCATTACCTATTGGATCAGATCCAGAGGAGTCCACAATAATTGGATCAGATTGAAGTTCCTTCAGGAACAGCCTTCAAAAAGGCAACTCCTGCGAAAATTAAAAGAAGACCACCACAATTATTCACTTCCATTAATTTCAGTTATTTTTGTTACGATATCTAAATTTTGTAATGTTTAGTCTATTTTTCGAATATCTCCTCTAATTTGAGTAAAAAACAAGAACAGGATTCGCAGAAACTCTAATCAACAACTAAGGCAGGAAACAGAGCAAGCATTAAATCCATATATAGAATTTCAGGGTAAGGTACGCGGAACAGCTGCCATGAACCTCCTACGTACCTCTGCCTCGGGCTCACTCATCTCATTTGCCAGCTAGAGCACGGCTGGCAAGATTTTCTCACTTTTAATTACGAGCAAAACTCCACTAACCAAATTTTTTGTGCTTAATTAAGACAGTTCTGAAGATCACAGATGAAGTTAATAGATACTTCAGATGTTGCTGCCTAAGCTAACCATGTGAATTAGCCGCAACCCAACTCTACAAAATTAACAGATGCTTTTTGTACATGTCCATGATTCGACCCTATTATATATTATTCTCTACCGGGTTAAGACCACCGCAGCCGTCTGCACCAACTTATCAACTTCGGAATGTTGATGGAAAATGGAACGGAAAGTGAAAGGAATTAAAATTGATGATGTCCATGCAGCTCTGAACTAGAATGTAAACTAGGCGAAATCAGCAAACAAACAAGTTGTTCATTCTTGTCTTTGCCAATGAGATTGATAAAATCAATATTTAGGCTACCATATTATTTTAAAAAATTGGGTACGAGAGTGTATAAAAATTATAAAAAAATGAAAAAACGTGGATCTTCAATTAGAGATTGAGATATAAAAATTGGATATGACCTATATAAACGTTTTTCTTTAATAAATATTTTCAACTCTTATATATTTATTTCTAATATTTTTATAAATCTCTTATGTATTTATTTTTAGTTTTTATATAAAAGGATATATGGATTATGTTGTATATACTGTTCAAATTGTAGTTTGATACCATATGTATCATTCAGAATTAAATATGTTGTTATAAGAAGGGTAAAGACCTTAAGGTGAGACTCTGTCCACATTATTATTACATTTAAGAAATTACAACTGCACCTTTATGGTATGACCTAAGTCCCAGTTAGTTTTTGAGTAACATTCAGTCCTCACTTTTATGATTCAATTTGAGAACAGATAAATCTACATGAGCATTGTTTGTACATAATGGCCTTTTGAAATGCTTTGGTATTTTTACATTCGAAACCTTCCTTAGCTCATATGCTTCCATCTCTTTGTTCAATCATTTTCACTCGCTGCTCACCAGTAGCCCCACCAGGGTAGCTAAAGTTGCAACAATTGACTAATAGAATATAAAATCTACGATCTCCTTAGAAGTTCCTCTCTTCACCGCATTCAGGAAGCATAACTGTGCTAAAGAAAACTCCAATCCGCAACCTAATGATCCACCAACAATGCTTGCGAAGCCGATGGCAAACTTCGCTTTGGAGACTCCCCTGGGGCTCCTGGAGTCATCTTGGAACACAAGAAAGGTAGAGGAGATGGTGAGAAGGACCAGAGAGTTGATTATCAAAGGAGTTAACTTATGTGAATTAAGGAAAAATGAGAAGTGTTATGCCAAAAATTAGCACCAATTAATACATGGAGACATGGAGATTATATTGGGTGAAATAACCAAAAGGAGGAGTGAAGAGGGATGGATTAGATTTTTTTTTCGAGTTTTGGTTTAAAAGGAGTTTTGGTTTTGACTTAAAAATAAGTAATGATTAGAAATATGGTCTCAGGTTTCAATGTTGTTCTTCAAATTTGCAGAAAAGTAGTTTGTGTCTGAAAAGGTAGGCTTGTTGGTTCAGTTTAGGATTGACAAACTCTGACTTGGTTGTTGAGATGGTGACAAATATTTATTTTCCATTATATGCTACTCGTTAATCCTGTTCTTTGTTTTATTTTTGTGTCAATTTCGCTCCTTACTTGTTGACAATCAATTTAAAGACATCGAGGGTGATATTCCTTCGATAACCGTAAGATAAGTAAAAATGGTTAAAAAGTGTACGGTGTTTCACCGGCGTTAACCCTTGAGTGCTTAAGCTAGTAAAATAGTGGTATTTCAAGATAAAATTATAATCTTCTTCTGATAAATAACAGAAGTTGTTTTTAAGTTGTGATGGATTGGCCAAATAATTACTGTAATTTTGGTGTTCACTTATGATTTATCTGAGAGGGAATGTTCCAACTACAATAATGGCTTGCCTCCTCTCAGAAAAATCAATAGAGTTAATGTTTGTCAGCTTCTAACAAATGCTCAAGAACTATTATCTTGCCTTCTTTGGTTTTTTAGAAAGTTATAGAGAAGAAGACCATAGCCAGTTGGCAGTAGTGGCTATCTTTATGTACCAATAGTAAAAAGGGATGAATATAGGTTACTCTTGGGTGCAGGTTATCTCTTTTTAGTGGTTTTTTTAGTATCCGTATCTTATTCTAAGTTATAAAGTTTATATTATAGTTGATTTACTTATTTATGTTATAAAGTTCATTTTATAGTTGATTTAAGTTTAATGATGTCAGTCCTACTGCATACTCGATGGGAAAGTTCGAGGTTGAGATTTGCGATACAGTGAGGTTGTGAATTCACTTTCACGTTGAATGAGAATTCGAAGGTGTCAATAAATGAACTGAAATAGAGAAGGGACCCTTCGGTGGCGAAGATCTGTACCTCCCGAGTTCTTTGTATATTTTCGAGAACGGTGTTACAATTTTGATTTACTTCAAAATTGCATTTTGGGTCTTTCAGCAGTCGGTTAAAAACGTTACTAACAAGAAGAAAGCATTGAACCCCAACTGGGATGCGGAAATGAGAGTCACAGTAGATACAGGAAGGTACAGCATCCCCACTGAAAGCAGAAAGCAGTTGAATGCTGCGAGCAGGCCGAGGGATGCACAAACAGATGCAAAGATTAAGGAAGATTGTGGTTCTGCTGCAGAGAGATTGTTTCTAGTGAGATTTTTCCATGCTTCAATGCAGTAGAAGAGAAGAAGAACTGGGAAGCCTGCAAGTTGCATCAGCGTTTCCGTCCATTTGCTCTTTCTGCCTTTCACAGATTACAATCTTCCCAAAAGTATATTCTGGCCAACAAGAACAAAGATGATATAGAGAGCTATTCGAAGCCACCACTTATATTTTGTGCTATGACCCTCAGGTGATTGGTTGGTGATATTCGTATTCTGAATGAATTTGCTTCTTTAATTTCCAGAACTTCTGGGGAATGCACAAAAATGAATAAAATATAGTATGCATTGATTAGTCAAAAACACTCGGTCACGTTTTTGGTTGATGGATATGAGCCACACAAGTTTAACAGGTAATTAATTGTACTCATGAGGTACTAGTGATAGAAATTAGTGGCTTTAAACTGGAGAAAATGATGTATGTTAAAGCTCAAGAAATGGTGGACACGCAGTAGCCGGGAAGCATAAATATGATAGTAATCTTATATAATTGATAAATTTTACGTTATTAAGGTGTAAAGACTACTTTTATTATTATTACTTGAAATTCATTTTATGCATATATGTGTATCATCAACCGGCCGCCGACGAACAACAACTCAAAATCAAACTAGCTCTGTACACAAGGTAACAACTTCCATGCAAGTTATTGAATCTGAGCACTACATAAAAATATAATTCAAAATTAAACTCTAGCTGTATGCAACTGTGACTCTGCAGGTGAGTGAAAGAGTATCAGAAAAAAGAAATTCAGTCTTTTTCGTTTCTTCGATGAATTACTTACTTAGTACCTACCCAGGATGCTCAGTTGCACTTCTTGGGTTTCTGATCCCATGTCAACTACTGCCAAGAAGTAGCAAAATATCAAAGCATATCAAAAGACCATTACGCCAAACAATGTTGACATAGATTCGACTGCGAAAGTGGGGCTGGAAGTTACTAGAAAATCAACGGGGTGCTTATGTTTTTCCCCCCTTTACCACATATTGAGCTTTTAAGTAGTGATTCAGATGTGCAACTAACGGAGAACCCAAAAGTCTCGGGGCTACACGCAATGCTAGTTAATGAAATTATTTTCTCCACCTAGATCTTTCTAGCCAACCCTACCATAATTAACATGAACAATGGCCAATGGGAGTGTGGATGACTTTGTTCGTCTTTCTCGGGCAGAAGTCAAGGTCAACAAAAACGTGCTCTCTCATCTTTGGTCATAGTTTTCGTTTTCGGAGTCAAGTCGACCCGATAAATATACTATAATAGATAGCAAACCTCAAAACAGAACATAGCAAGATTTGAGGCATGGAGAAGGAGACAGAAAGCAAGGGTATTATGAAGAAGCAGAAGCTGGAGGTCCGTGGTATTCTTAAAGAAGCTCTAACTATTCCTTACAAGAACATCAATTTCATCATTTTCACTGTTATCACCTCACTCCCTCTGTTGTGCTTCTTGATCTACTTTGAAAGTTTTATACTAGCAACTATATATGAAACCGCATATATACTAGTGCCTCGTTTTACTGACTTCAACTATGATCGGCTATTCCCAGATTATCTTAGACCCACCATCTTGAACGAGGATTTTGCTTATAAATTGATTCAACTTTGTTTCCTTTGTCTGGTACCCCTTCATCTTCTAGAGCTCTTCAACGTGCTTCTTACCATTGATTTAGCATCAAAGATTTACAAAGAGCGCGCGATGACCCTCAAGGAGATGTTAGATACACCAATAGGCATGAGAAAGCTGAGAGGCACTTTCATCACATCCATCTATGTTCTTTTCTGTCAACTTGTACTCTACTCGGATTGATATGGTTGGTAATAAACTACTGCACCATGTCCATAGACTTCCGTTATAAAGGCTTCTACTTCTTTGCAGTCTTTTATGGGGGAGCTTTTGTAGCACTTCTAACAAAATACTTGGAGTGGAGTGCTCAATGGAATATGAGTATTGTGATTTCAATCCTGGAGGAGATATATGGGATTGATGCACTCTTACTCTCTGGTTATTTTAACAGAGGTAGTGAGAAACGTGGAGGAGCGTTGATGTTTGTTTTCTTCGCTTTCTTTGTCTCGGGACTCAGTTTAAGGCTTCTATGCCTCATTCTTGGGTGCTATGAGAGTGGGATTGGTACGATTTTGGGAGTTCTTTTCACTTGCTTTGGGAATGTGATAAAATGGGTGGCCTGCGTTGTGTATTTCTACGATTGCAAGCAGAAGATTTCGGAGAAAAAGCTTGATGAGGAAGTTGGGGTTGTGATTACAGCAGTTGATGAATAGATACTACGTACAGGAGCTCTAAGCAATGGACACTTCAACAAATATCTCAGCTTCTACACTTTAATGGTATCATGAGTCTTCATCTTTGTATATTTGTTAGACTCTGCATTTGATTGTAATAGGCTTGAATCGAGTTTCGAAGTGTTATGTATACTTAATTTTCTATGCATTATTAATGGAATTACAAATAATAATATACTTTCATGTTGTCAATCAATCGGTTGTTAAATTCTAAAATCATTAGCTATTTTCATAAGTGGAAAAACAAAGATAATTATCCGGAAAGTGGAAGGCGAAATAGAAACGGGAACTGTTGTGCTGGTGCTACCTTGTCAAAAAACTGACTATTGCCACTAGTACTACGTACGCATCACAGTATCCAAAAAGTACCCAAAAAAAAGAGTCCGTAACACATAGATGGGACATAGCAAAAAGACAGCAATTTTCTATCAATTAAAAGGTCACTAACACTAATCATAGTCCTTGAACAATAATAATACCACTAACTCTCTTACCAATCAAGAGATACTCGGGATAGAAATTTAAACCGGAAGCTTATTTTTTCATGGCTAAATGGGGACTTGTTTCTATGAGGACAGAAGCTGTAGAGCCCTTAACAGCTTTTCTCCAGCTTCAATGATCTCCACATTTCCTTCATCATTTTGAATCAATCACTTTCTTCGCAAAAGTAGGCAAACAGAATGCCGCTGTGTGAATCTGGAATACGTATTAAAACAGAAAAAATAATGCATATCAGATAATTGAAAAAATCTGATGCATAGGTCTAAGAAAAAAAAATTGTAGAGGGATCACACCTCTGAGTTGTAAAATTTCAAGGGTCTGGAATTAGCAGTAGCATCTATCGGATTCACTGGATGCTTGAAATCAACAGGAGGTCCCTCAGTGGAGCAAAGCATGAAACCGATCACCCCACTGCAAAGGCAGAAAAAATCAAACGAAATAACCATCATCAACAACGAACCAACAAAATACAACATACATATGCAACACAAGCCGTAATTCTCATAAGAAAAGAGTCCTGAATTCAGGCATATTTCTCAAAGAAAGGAATAAGCTGAAGAAAAGACAAATTTCTCAAATCCAAGGGATCTACAAAATAAACTACGCAGCAGAGCAGCATTGGTGTTTACAAACCCTAATTCTTATACGGTAAAAGACTCCTTTTAAGCTAAGTCAAGAAGAGGACTGATTTCTAAAAATGCTGATTTGTTTATTTGTTTATTCTTGACAAGGGGTGTTTCAGTTTTGGGTGAACACAATTTATGAAAATATGGCAACGTTTCCTTCAAAGAGGAAAAACTGCCGCTTAAGAACCCTTTTTTGTCCACATACATGCAGGGGAAGAACAGAGGAAAAGTTGGACTACGGATCTTAAAAGGTTAAGAAACACATGCCTTGGATATGTAGGGACTGTAGTCCATGCATAGTTGACAGAGCCTCTAAAGATTTCGCGGCAATTTGCAACAATGTCCTCAATAATGTGCATGTGGAGCCAGATGCTTTCTGCCTGAGTACTCACAACTCCTCCTGGGCGAAGAGCCTTTGCTATTGACTGAAAAAAAGGTTTCTCAAAAAGCTCTTTTGCAGGACCTGAGTGAACAAACACAATATTTTTTAAGTTCAAAGACCATTATCCTTTCTTTGAATATCGATATACTGGATAGTCTGAAAGACTCTTCTAAGATTTCCACTAAGAACCAGAAGGAGCTATCAGATTAGAGATCTATCATTACCTATCGGATCAGAAGAGTCCACAATAACTGCATCATAAGTTCCTTCAGGAACAGCCTTCAAGAAGGCAACTCCTGTAAAAATTAAAAGACCACCAATTAATGGATTCTTGGAAGAGATAAAAGAATGAAAACATCAAAAGAAGCAGATTATACCATCGCCAATATGAAGTGTCACACGAGGATCCTCAAACCCAACAGCTACATCTGGGAAAAATTGTTTAGAGACCTGAAAGCAAACAGAGAGCACATTATTACAGATTGAAGCTGTGTCACATAGCAGAGCACGATACTTAACATGACCCTTAATGAGCCTAATTCATTTCCATGAGAATAAAAGGACAATCCAACCAGGTTTTCTCACGTGTTTAGAACATAGGCAGATCTAGATAGATATAAGCATCAAGCATAACGAAAATGGAATCTGGCATATGCTCATAGTGAAAAAGAAAATTATATATTAATTTATTACTACTTACATCAACTACCAGTTTATCAATTTCACATATGTCAATCTGCACTACAGAAGGATGGCGAGCCACTTCCCGCAAGACTCCACCATCTCCTCCACCAATAACCAGAACCTGCAGGAAGAACAGTGTGGTAAGAAACTGAAAACAGAAGGGTGAAAAAACACATCGCTTATCTTGTCAATTCTACCAAAGGAGACTCAAAATAAAAGGAGTTGAAATCTTGACCACAACCACAGCACGAATGAGGATGAATAATTTCAATAGGCATAAAATGTCTAAATTCCTCCAAAATCAACATAGCCAAGCAAACTATAATTGAAGCAAATGACTATATCCTAGGTTCATGATATTCTACTGAGAAAAAAAATTATTAACATTACACAATTAAGTATGAATTTTAAATAATTCATAACTCATGAGAATTACAACAACAGAAAGACCTTTTTAGGGTTTGGAATTGAGCAAAGCGGAAGATGGGTGATCATTTCCTGATATGCACATTCATCCCTCTCAGTAAGCTGAATCACTCCATCCAAAACAAGAACCTTTCCATATGTTGATGACTGCAAAATACAGCATAGAGAGTAACTTATGTTTAAACATATTATCACGGGATGAACAAGACACATCCAAAAGAAAAAGAAAACATCGATGAATACCTGAAAGACCATAACATTCTGGTAATCAGACTTCCCCTGAAATAAGACCTTCTCAACCTTTAATGAATGTGCCTCACCTGCGTAATTTCAGATACAAAATTCATACCGTACGCAACATAAGATTTTTAGGGACTAACATCGTGACACAAAAAGGGTATAAAGAAGGCTCCAATATCGCAAAAGCAGAAAACAACTAAACATGGTTCATGAGATATGCGGCAGATTGGACTAACCACAAAACTATACAAGTACATGGGCCACTCAAACTAAGATAACATAAAATCAAATGAAGGTTAAACACATTAACATAATGACAACTTATTGCGTCTAAATTATTTAGCAAGTATACGTTGACTCCTATATTAGTCAATAAAGTAATGTAAATATTTGTCAGAGGAAGAAAGTGAGTTAACCATCAGGCAGGCCAACAACCAGATCTTCATGTTTCCCTAACCAAATAAAAAATACTTCATACGCTATACCTGCTCAGAAACATTTAATATGACAAGATGACAATATCTAAGTAACTTCCAGCCCCATGTAAAATCAAAATAGAATAATATCAGGTCCATCGGAGGACAGACGCGCTTGATAGTCCATAACACTCTGCCACATTAAGTAACATAAATTGATGTTCAAACCCAACAACTAGCGCTCCTAGTAAGTAGGCTACATTGAAAATTAAACAACACACACCATTCTCTTCTCGTATTTATTAACAAAAAATATTCCCAAACCTTTTTTTTTTCCTGAAACTAAAAGAATCAAACAAAAAAAACAGAAAAACAAGTCATAATAACTTTCCATAGCGCCACGGAAACAGACTGCATTGATTATTCCAACCAAGAAACACCAAAAATAAACATTAAATTGTATCCTGAAGCCAATAGACGAAAACAGAACATCTGAAAGCAGGACATACACAACACAATCTTATAAGCCAAACCCATGATATGGGTGAGATCAAAAACAATATAAACACAAACAATACTATTGCTTAAGATTAAAAAAACTGACCAGGCCACATTGGGCTGATTTCAGAGAACCAGCCAGGAATAACAGAGGATATAGAGTCAATTTGTTTGCTAGACTCTGTATCCATGGAAGCAGAGGCATCAGCAGACACCCCATTGTTGCCTTCCTCATCATCTCTCGGCCTCTTCACATGCAAATCGGAAGCCGTAATACACCCAGACCCAGTTTCCGCCATACCACGAAAACCCTTAAAAAATCTCTAAAAAAAAAAAAAAAAACCTAAAAAGAATAATAAAAATAACCAAATAAGGCACCCAAGAGCCGGTACTCAATCTTGGTCCCTTCTGCCTTGTGTGTATATATATACACACAAAGAACAAGTGGAGAATATATAATAGTAGAGAAAGAGATAGATCTCGCTTAGTAAAGACGCGGGCTTGTGCTTTGTTTTGGCTTGGTGGGTGCGAGCGTGAGCGGAAACTATATGGAAAGACAAACCTCAAGTTAGATTTTGATTATGATTTGGTTCATAAAAAAAGAGATATTCCCTCAAAGTACGCTACAAAATGATAGGGTTCTCAATTAGGGTTGGGAACTTGGGATGTGTTGAGATAAGAGAGATTTGTGTAAGTATATATAAATAACATCTCTGACAAAGTTTCAGAAAACAAAAAAACTTTATTTACGAATATTTTTTTAATTAAAATTCCATAAAAAATAAAAAGTTTCAGAATATCTATGGCTATGCTGCCTGGTTCGGTGGAGCTGGTGGACTCTAGCCCTTGACTTACTTTTATTTTGTTGTTTACACTTTTGCCAATTTGCTTGGCTCACTGCCCCATGCTCCACACCCTTATTTCATTGTAGTTTACATTAATAACTCATTTTTTTCTTAAATAAGAAATCTTAATTTATATGTGATTGAAACTGAAGTATTGATCTTGTTGTCAAAGAAAGTAAAATGGATTTTTTTTTTCGAAAAAAAAAAAAGAAAATTACCCAAATAGAAGGTGGCTAGAAAAATAATCCATACATTTGAAAATTTAAACATTATAATTCTATTCCACAACAAACATTTGATACTTAATACATAGTTATTTTTATTGTCAAACACTGTAATCTCTTTACTCTAAAATTGGATAGTCAACCATCAAAAAAAATTTATCGAATATCAAACATTAAAGCCTGGCAAACCAAAGATCATGCTTTCGATTATAGCTCTAAAAACATCTGTGTTCCATGCAATGCAAGTAGGGGCATAGGCCGATATTGGGGGCACAAAAGAAAGAATAAATCTTAGATTTGCGGGAATGAAGGGGGATAAGACCTGGCAGCATGCAATGCATGGCATGGGATCCTAGGAATGCTTGCAATAAAGTAATCAATATTTTCATTTTATGTCATACTCAACCCAATACTTTCTCTTAGTGGAGGAGAATTTGGAAAAATACGTGAGTCGGTCAAGCATCTTAGAGGAATCATTGTCTTTCTTTCTGAAAGCTACATTCATTCACATCTTCCACTCTTGTTCATCGTAAAAATAATTATTTTTTCTCCAAAATTATAAAGAAAATTGGAAATCCTCCATACAATGGAAGGATGTGTAGAAGGCTTTTTCCAGGTCTACGTATGAACTCCAGGTGTGAAAATAATTTGGGCCCAGGCCCAAAGAAAGCGTTGAATGAATAAATAAAGGAGAGTCCAATAAAGAGAAAGCGAACTTTTTTTTTGGCGATTATGACTTGATTTATGAGGGNGTTAGGTGGTAGCTTCATTATGGAACACCAGACGAAAACGATGACCTGAAAGCAAGTCGTTGCCAAGGGGGAGGAATTGGCTTTTGCCAGCTCGAGATGCGCTTCTCATGCCATGCATGCTCATGTTGGCGTTGTGTGAAAAGTCAGAAAATAATGGATAGGCATAGCATTAGCATAGGCAGGGCTGCTTCCAAGCATGCTGGCTTGTCCTGTACCTGTCTTACTTGTCCTACTTTCGAGTCCATTCTCTTTCAGTTGTTATTTTCATTCGGGCAAATGGTCGGCAAAAACAACTAAATCAATTTTAAACATAATTATTGCGTGGGTTTAATTAGAACTTAGAAGATGAACATGTTACATGGGGTGCATCATTCTTGGACTAAATTAGAACAAGGTTATGAGTGTTTGGTCGAAAATATGTTTGAGAATGATTGTTTTTAAAGAAGGTTGTCTGGAAGTGCTTCGATTTAGGGGAAAAATAAAGAGCCTTTATTCCTTTTTTGTTTCTCTTCATAAATCATCCCCAATGCATCTTATAACTATTTGGAAAACTCAATCGAAGAATGCTTATCAAATTATGTTACACGAGATAATTGATTTAATATGTATGAATTAAATTATTAATTTCACAAAAGCACACCTAACCTATGATCAAAACTCTTTACGAGAAATACAAACCGTTATCATTAGATTCATCATCTAAGCCCATGAGCTTAGCCTAAATCTATGACCTTATCTATTGAACTTCATGACTTAATCAACAAGACCCTCCATATTACATAGGTAACATGATAAATGTATCGACACATGACACAATCATAAGATTCCTCATTTCCATGAATTTTAAATTGCTTCCATNCAACTTCCACGTAATTAAATTACAATTAAATGAGAATCACTATCTAAATAGTTGTTCATGTACTCGTGAATAGGGGTACAAGCCAACATGTCTACTACTAATGCACCACTTGGGGGAAGCTTTCATTAAGACTTTCTACATAGTTCTTTAAGCTCATTTCACATTTCATATTCATTAACTCAAGCATTTGAGTGGTTATGCCAACGACCCCTTGGTGCCAATTAACAATGGAAAATTCTTTTGTGGTTGTTAAATAAAAGGCAATCATCATCATCATTATTATTTTTTAAAGAATTAAGCTACCAAATCATTGATTTGTTTTTATAATATTTCTTACATATAATTCATATTTCTTAAAAAGTTTTTTATAGATGACTAGTTTTTATAAATGCACCAACAAATAATGAAAGAAAGGCAAAATTATTCTTATAAACTTATCCATATAAAACCATATTACATCATTGAAAAGTTATCATATTATTAACTTTAATTAATGTAATTAATTTTAAATTTATTCCTCCAATCATGTTATCACATTAGTTGGTGTGATGAGTTTATTTATAAGAAGAGTATTATTTATAATGAAATAGGAACTAGACGGAGCTTGGTTGACTTAAAAAAAAAAAAAAAAAAAAAAAAAAAAAAAAAAATNTAAAAAAAAAAAAAAAAAAAAAAAAAAAAAAAAAAAAAAAAAAAAAAAAAAAAAAAAAAAAAAAACTTCAGGTGTGATCAGGAAAAGTTTCTCTCTTCATGGGCTACACTGGACTGGGTTTTTAGCTATGACACATTCGTCAGCATAATACACCCACAATAATGTAGATGTCTTGGGCTGACTTTTTAAAATAAAGTGTACTTAGAAGAGGCTAAATGCGTGCTTAATTGTTTTTTCTATGAGTGGGCTACACTGGTTCGACCTAAAACACTAAGCCCAAATCCAGGCCCGAACTATATATTGACAAGGAAAAGAAAATAAAATAAAAGAAAATCCTACCCCCAAGATCGATCTGACAACAAGAGTCGTTCTGCAGTTCGCTCTTCAGTTGGGGATTAATCTTTTGAGGTATTGATAAAAGTTCATTAATTTCTTTTTATGTGTTTTCCACTTTTGAAATTGAGAATTTAGCTTCTGAATTGCTGTCTTGCCCTTGTTTGCTTGCTTACTTTCTGTGGCCAGGAACAAAACCTAGAAGAGGACTCCGCGGAGTTGCGCCGCTTGGATTTGAAACGATGGTATTCTTATTAAGTTTTTACTATTATTTCTGCCTTGATATCATCATCTATTGATTTCTGCTTCGAAACGATTGCCGCATGCAATTTTTTTTTTTTACCCACATTTGGTAATATCTGTTTTGTGTGTGGAAAGCTTAGTAATTAGAGCTCTGATTAACCATTCTTATCGCAGAGCTTACTCTGTCTTTAATATGAATTGAAATATAGATTTTCCAAGTGGGCTCGTTGAAATTGAAATTTAGAGTTAACATTGTTAGGAATGGGATGCATTTTTTTTGCTGAGTGAGAATTATGTGGAGAAAGATTTTTGATAGTTGCATACTCACTGTATCTTCTTGGGGTATTGCAGGCAACTCTTGCTGATTCTTTCCTCGCTGACCTGGATGAGTTATCTGACAATGAAGCTGATATTGTTGTGAGTTACTTTAATTGCTTCTCTCGTGATTTTTTGTTAAAAAAAAAAAAAAAATTGTGACGCTTTGTTTTCTTTTTCAAGTGGTGTAGTTATACTGAATACTCTTAAGTTTCATCAATTAAAAAAATGCCATATAATTGCTTCTCCTTCTAACTCTTTTCCATCTGTATTTTCATCCTCGCTTCCATCCTTGACGCAATGTTTATGTTCATATCTGGCAGGAGGAAGATGAGGTTGATGCTGCAAATATGGAAGAGGACGTTGATGGTGACATGGCTGACATAGAAGCACTTAATTATGATGACCTGGACAATGTTTCGAAATTGCAGAAAACTCAAAGATATACTGATATAATGCAGGTTAGTTTGAATCTCATATGTGCTTTGATCTACGCTATCTCATGCTTCATTGCTTGTCTGTTCTTGCTGATCTTCTTCTTCTCCATTTTATTTTTAATTTTTTAAATGTGTACACAAAGATTCTCTAAGTTTTCTTAGTGTTGCATGCATAACACGTTTGTTTGAATATTCCTGACATTTAGGATACAACATGATATCTTCCTTGTTCATTCCTTGTTTTAAGTTTTATAATAGATATACATGCATGACTGTGGGTCTTAAATTTCTAATTTACTATTTTAATTTCTAATTTCTAGTTACTAGAATGTGCATGTTGACATTTGTATGATGGGTGTATTGTCTCTGAGTGGCAGAAAGTTGAAGATGCCCTTGAGAAGGGTTCTGATCAATCAGATCATGGAATAGTATTGGAAGATGATCCTGAATACCAGCTGATTGTGGATTGTAATGCATTATCAGTCGATATTGAGAATGAAATTGTTATTATCCACAATTTCATTCGTGACAAGTACCGATTGAAATTTCCAGAGCTGGAATTACTTGTGCATCACCCAATTGATTATGCCCGTGTTGTGAAAAGGATTGGCAATGAGATGGATTTAACCCTTGTTGATCTGGAGGGGCTCTTACCTTCAGCTATTATTATGGTGATTTCAGTTACAGCAACAACTACAAGTGGCAAGCCACTTCCAGAAGAAGTTCTTCAAAAGACAATTGATGCTTGTGATCGAGCTCTTACTCTTGATTCAGCAAAAAAGAAGGTGCTTGATTTTGTAGAAAGCAGAATGGGATATATTGCACCAAATCTATCTGCAATTGTTGGGAGTGCTGTTGCAGCCAAACTTATGGGAACAGCTGGTGGCCTTTCAGCCTTAGCTAAGATGCCTGCTTGTAATGTTCAGCTTCTTGGTGCAAAGAAAAAGAATCTTGCAGGCTTTTCTACTGCAACATCACAATATCGTGTTGGTTATCTTGAGCAGACAGAGATATTTCAAAGTACCCCCCCTTCTTTGAGGATGCGTGCCTGCCGACTCTTGGCTGCAAAATCAACACTTGCAGCACGTGTTGATTCTACCAGGGGAGATCCTTCAGGAAGCGCAGGAAGAGCATTCAGAGAAGAGATACGCAAGAAAATTGAAAAATGGCAAGAGCCTCCTCCTGCAAAGCAACCTAGGCCACTTCCAGTTCCTGATTCTGAGCCTAAAAAAAAGAGAGGTGGTCGTCGGTTGAGGAAGATGAAGGAAAGGTCGTGCAGTTTTTCTATTATTTATGCTAAGATGTTTTATTCTCGTTTAGGAATTTCTTATGTTGTTTGATGACGTTTTACATATATATAAAATTTTTTTTCCAGATATGCAGTAACAGATATGAGGAAGCTGGCTAACAGGATGCTATTTGGTGTGCCTGAAGAGAGTTCCTTAGGTAAATTTTACTCTCTGTAGCTTATTAAGATTCTGAAGTAATTTAAAGATCTTTCTCGCCATATTTTATAACTATCTGAGGGGCACTTTTGTTTTTTGACATATATTATTATTATGATTCCTTGATTGAATTGGGTCTAATTTCTCTGCTACTTTCTTACTATTTATATGATTTTTGACAACAGGTGATGGACTGGGGGAGGGTTATGGAATGCTGGGACAGGCTGGGAATGGTAAACTCCGTGTATCAGTTGGTCAGAGTAAACTTGCTGCAAAAGTTGCGAAGAAGTAGGTCTTTTTATTATTATTATTATTATTTAGTTATCATTCTTTTTCTAACTGCAATCTCTAAGTGTGGAACTTATTTGCTTATTTCTTTATGCAGTTAGTGTTTGATTATCAATATTCTTGTTTATGTTTCAGTTATAGTGATTTGTTAGTAGCTGTGATTTTTTATCTCGTGCAATATTTTCTTCAGGTTCAAGGAAAAGAATTATGGTAGCAGTGGTGCTACTTCTGGACTGACATCAAGTCTAGCATTTACGCCTGTGCAGGTACATATCTATTTTAAATATGAATTATTAATGCTAATGTTCTGTTCTTTAGCAACTTCAAGGTGCTGAGAATAAAATTTGTGGTCAAATCCTTTTAAAGATGAAGAGATCTGTAGTAAGGTGGCCCAATTTATAGTTCTAATGTTTAACATGGGACCATAGAACATAAATAAATGACATTTGTACTTACTAATGTTTATGTAATCTAATGAGAAGATAATTAGAACTTAGAATATTATGTTATTTAGTTATCGAAGTTTTCCATTGGTTTTCTCTAGAATAACCAATATTACAGCCTAAGGTTGAGCAGAAATTGGCATCCGGTCTAGATTGTTTTAAATTTCATTTAAAAAGCTTGATAATTATGGACTAATCTTTCTTGAATTATTGGGCTTCTAATTCGATATTAATTTTCTTCTTTTTGTGATTTACAATCATGATTAAGTTTCATGCATTTTTTCTTTGGGTATGTTTTACGTTAATGATAACAATTACCATTTTCACTCCAGGGCATTGAGCTAACAAATCCTCAGGCTCACGCACACCAGCTTGGGAGTGGAACTCAAAGCACTTACTTCTCGGAGACGGGGACATTTTCAAAGATCAAGAGGACCTAAAAAATATAGTATCATGCTTCTATTGCTCGCCGAGTTATCTGTTTGAAACTTTAAGCAAACTGAATGATGTGAGTCTGCTCAAGCCATGTACATATTAAAAGACCATGAGAGAGCAGGATGTGATGAGGACTAAGCTTTTTTACCGTTGTCTCTGGTAGCTTTACATAATTTGTTGATGATGATTCAATGTACCCCGAAATATTTCTTTGGTAGTACAATCGCAGTTTTTTTCGTAAGAAGTATATATTTGAGACATATGAAGGTACTGTTGTCTGTATGCTTGCGATTTCTTTGGAGTTAGATTATTCCATTAGCCAGCCTGAATTTGAATTGTCCAGACGGTTCACCTAATTTTTGGAGATCACGTGATTTATAGTACAACTTACATTCTTTTTATGCCCATCTCGTGATTATAGGAGGGTTTTATTTTAGCTAGCTGTATCTGGATTTCATTCACATTAATAATTGGTTGTAGCTCCGATTTGTTTTCTACCCTTTTTCACTTTGTGAAGAAAGCTCGATCTCCGAAGAGGAAAATTATTTCATAACAGATGGTATCAATTGAAAAAGATTTTAACAATCCACTTTGAAATCTGCAGATGGGCTTTGGATACAAGATACTATTTAATATTACATGATTGAAGTTCGAAATCAGCATACTCATATCTCCCCTAACAGTTCCATCTTCTTTTTGCAGCCGAAACGTGATTATATTAATATAAAGTGTTTGGGGGGTCATGGTTCTTGCATATATTGTATTTAACAGCTCAACTCCAGCATGCCCGAGTAAGAGGTTGTTCAAATATTTAAGCATGATCCTTTCAAGTGCACTCTATCTGGACGGATTCTCGAGCTCTTCTTGTTTCTTTAAAAAATACTCGTAACACTATATTTTTTATATATAATTGTTGCCCATGATTCTTGCGACATATCCCATCAAAATGTGATGCCGGAGTGTCTATCTCCACAGTTATATAGTCATTTTCATATACCCACTTCAACTTTGAATCATTACATAGCGAAAGAGAGAGTTGAGTCATGGCGGCTAGGAGTTTCTCATTTCTGCTTTCACGCTCATTGACAAGTACTCCCGCTCTTTCTCGCTCCTTCACATCTAGACCTGCTTCATCTGCTACTCTGTTATCTAGAGGTACTCTTTTGGTTACGTTTTGATCTTGTTCTGATATTTCTACAAGTGTTCTTGTTATGAATATTGAATGGGTGCGATTATTTGTACTCAGAAAAATTTAATTTCGTACCCATCATTAACCAAATTAAGTAGATTATCATTGTTTTAATTAAAAATATAATAGACACAAACTCTTTTATAAGAAATGATTATTATTTTTAAGTTTTTAATAGTATTTTTTAGTTAAGGATTAATCTATTAAATTTATGTTATGATTAGTTTTGAAATTATGAAGATGAGATTAAAGAAATGTAATATTATCAAAATCTAATTATTAATTAATATAATGTATTTAGTATAAAAATAAATATTTTGGATGCAAATAACCCTTTTCATATTGAATATAAATATGTTTATTGAATTAGGAATATTAGAAAAAAAAAAAAAAGGAGAGTTTCGTGGGAGGTCTAAATTGGTATTTCCTAGGAAAACAAGCCAAGCCAAGCCACGATTACGAAATACAATGAAAATGAAATGGAGGAGACTGGTCGTCGGTTATGGATGAGTAGATGCACACGCAAAAGCATAAGCTTAATAGTCATAGCCCAATAATGCTGAATAAAGCGTAGCCTTCCATTGTTCCATTCATGAGTCTGTACTCAAAGCAACAAATGTGGGGAACTCACAATGTAGACCCCTTAGGTTTGGAGATAGTCAGTCAACTCCATTAGTTTGGAAAACTAACAACAACCTCTTTTCATGAMCTCCCACTGTAAAACCTAAACCAATATTGGAAAAAGAAAACAAAAAAAAAAAAAAATCAAAATCGATTTAACTTCTTCAATTCCAGAAATCAATTACACAAATTGACAACTGTAATACAAGTAAAACCCACCACAAAGCAATACCCGATTGTGATATTTATAGAGAGAATATAAAACAAAGAAGAAGAATGTATAAAGTACAAATAAAATAAATTTGAACTTGCAATTTTGCCCTTATTTGATTGGTTTTTGGGAAACACCGTCAAAGTTATAGGGCGTCATTGTTAGTTTCTCAAACTAGTGGAGCTGATTTATTCCCCTAAAACCTATAGGGTCTACACTGAAATGGCCCAAAATAGATGGAACAGGCTAACAAATATGAATGAATTTGACGGCAACCAGGAAAAGTTAATGTACTAGCTACCCACGTGACCACATCTATGCATGATATAATATTTAGTAGACCTTTCCCTTTCCTTCCTTCTCTTTTCGGCACTTCCAAATTCACGCTATTTTCGGTTGCTCTTGCCTCACTCACATTTAAGCAATACATCATAAAGATTTTTTTTTT
>JANKKB010002965.1:0-13150 GCA_026225775.1 Bursera palmeri
TCAGTTGTAATATATCCACTACACCCCTAACCGTCTAATATCCCTATAATCCCTCAGGTTTAGCTCATAACAAATATACTCCTAATCTTTATTATATCGCTAATAGGCTTGTTTTACAACAGTCTGAATACGTTATTTGAAGCAAATGTGTTGGGTCCCATATGATAAATGTCTTAGTATACATATCATGACATGTGGTGTGGGCCTTCCTTTGATTGTATTTTCTTCCGCTCGATTCACCTGACCTTGTGCATATCTTTCTTACATTGGAAAGTTATAAACTTTTAAAGTATAAATGGTTTTATTTAAATAAGAATTTAAAAGATTTTTATAAAAATTAAAAAATTTGAATATATTTAATTAAAACTTTTATAGATTTTTAAATTTTTTATAAATTTTATGAAGTAACCTTGTGCGTTTGAGTTTTTCAATCTCATCTTTAACACCCCCAAGCCAATTTGACTTCTCGGATAGCCAAGGATTCCTACTCTTCCAATACTTTTCCTGCAATGTCAAAAAGAATCCCTTCTGCCATTTCTTATTAGTTGCAGTAATTTTAATGAAATTGTTGGGTCAAAGAGAGCTGGTAGTTGTGAGAATGATGAATGCGTGATGATGTTAGATATATATTTCAGAGTTAAACATTACATAAATTTTATAAGAATAAAATATATTTTCTATCTACTAGTCAACTAACCCTAGAACATTAATGGTAATTCATCAACTGCTCCACGTTTAAATTTGTTTCATCCATCTATCATTCCACTATATGATCCAAAGTCATAAATATTGAAATATTTAAAAAAAAAATTAGTATTTAAGTTATTTATTTATTTAATTGGGATGATTTATAGATTTATTTATTTATTTATGAAATGTATGTTATATTGTTTGAAATCCATGAAAGTTTATCAATCTCTTATTAAAAAAGTCTATTAATATCTATAAAAGACTATAAATATTTATCAGTTTCTCAATAAAAATCTATAAATATCTATAAAAGTTATTAAAATGAAAATCTATGAAGGTTTTTTATAATTATAAAAAATCTATAAAAGTTATTAGAAATCTATTAATATGTAAAAGTCATTTACCTATAAAAAATCTTTAAAAATTTTAATTAAATACACCGTTCTAAGTCCATATGTAATATAACTATATAAGTCATTAAAAGTGATATGAATTGGATGATGGCTTTGACACTAGTTTTCCATGTTTATCGGGTGAAATTTTGTTATAAATCCCATCAATTTCGTAATCAAATTTATTCGAGTACCCAACGAGGGACCTGGAGTTTGCGGGAGGTCGACTAATACAGACAGAACTGAAAAAGCAAAGAGACAAACATGTAGGGTATGGCTTTGGGTTTCTCAACTTGCTCAGAATCAAGGAACTTAAGAAAACGATCTTTAGCCCACCGCATGCTGAGTGGAGTCCATTAAAAAGATGAATTGACAACAATGAGTAAGGTTCCGAGAATGTCAAAAAAGTAAACAGGTGTTTGAGTTTGTATCTTTACGAAAGGAACGTTTGGCATTAGTGCCGATGTGTAAGATAAAACGGGGCAAGCTGATAGACTGATAGCAGGAAATCCCACTTCCTATATGCAAGATGTTTATGTTAATTAGTCATTCAAAGACAATACATTTCATCCATAAATGATTTAATTACTGGAGTAAGGAAAGGATTATGGTGTTTGTAACCATGGAAGGATAGGGAAAGGAGCAATCTTGGATATTCCTTGAGCCAGATTGAGGGTAAGAAGTCAATAGTAACATATTCAAAAGTAAAAATTTACGAAAAGGAGTTTTTCATACCGTGGTTGTATATGCAATCGCTATATCATGAGACGTATGCCAGCTACTAGAGCTAGATGCTGCACATTCCCCACGAGGCGGGGACACCAAGTACAATCGGTTTTTACGTGCATTGGCATGAAATTACATGAAACAATAGAGTTTTACGATCCCAAGCAGAGTTTTTATTTTTTAATGGCATCAAGCTGTTTGCGGCTAAAATGGTTTTTCAAGATCCAGATCACTTGAATTTTCCGGGGGGAATTGCCTAATCACAGGAGAAGCCAATGAATCGTGTGACTATTGTTCTTGGTAAAGTACTAAAACAGCCAATGGTGTGGGTCATCTTTCCCAACCAGGCCAAGGCCAAACCCCCTAGCTGATGCCCGCATGCTTTTGTTGGGCTATTCTCAAGTCACATTTGGGAACTGGGTCATTCTGATTAAACATCAAAGAAAGCTTCTGCTTTAAGTCAAGGTCAATTTGAAGGGTATTCGATTCTACCTATAAAACGGAATGCCCGATGAGAAACTATTGGTGAAATAATCCCTTACGGGAGAACAATTACTTAAAACTGCAAGTCTACATTCAGAAACAACTTAAGCTTATATCTGGCACTTGATTTCACTTCAGTCATGGCTACAAAATTTAGAGTTACAAGTGGAACCTTGCGACTGAGAATTGAGGGAACAAGGTAATTCGGGGTTTCCAAACGTATTGGTTGCTTCAAAAGGCTTCGTTAATAAAAATGTGTCTACACAATAAATAAATCAGATTGCTAAAAAACGTGTTCATCAAATTCATGAATATCATGCCCTTAGGGTGAGACCTCATGATCTTTTATACAAAAACGTGGTTGTTTTCTACACAGCTTGGGCACCCCCCTGAGACTGAGCACGTGACTTGGCAACCCCTTCTCTCCACCCTTTCTGGCGAGCCCTCAGTTCCCACATTTCTGACAGTTTCTTCTGTGCTGCTAATGCTGCTTCAGCTTTTTCTCTCGCTTCTTCACATGTTTCCATACCTGAATTGCACTTGTCTGCTTCCTTTTGATACTGTGATGTCATCTTCTTAGCCTCAAGCAGAGCCATGTCAGCACGCTGCTGATTCTCCAAAGATTCAGCTTCTCGTAGCTTCAATTCCTCAGTCAATAGCTCTGCAAAATTCTTCTCAGTGTCTTCACTCACTTCTGGGTCATGTTTTGCACAATCTGCATTGCAGATACCATATTAACAACAGCAAATGCAGGTTTAAGAAATTGCATAAGCAAGTAAAGTATCTGAGGTGTAAGAGACCATGAAAAATACCATAAAATTCCATTCTTCAATTGCGCGAAAATTTATCAAGTTTGGCTATTTTAAAGTGTTCTTAAATGGGTGTTACTACTATGCTGGTTCAAGAAAAATAAGAATGATATTCATAACAATCATAACGATAGCCAAAGCATATCTGATTTTACCATGTCATTTTGCTTTAGAATTATAAAGCTCAATCAGATTTTCCTGAAACTATATGCACTCAATCAACACCCTTTACACCTTTTCAAAGGGCTTCTTTATCCTTCTCAGGATACTTAAAGAGGAAAAGATGCAGAGGAGGTCAATATATTTACAGGGAAGAAGGTTTCCATTTCATTTATAGTGCCTCTAATAAGGGCATCAATGTCATTAACTGATGAAATTTTAGTTTAAAATGTTCACGCACAAGCCATAAGCTTCCAAAGCCCATTATAATAAGTCATAGTAGTGAATTACAAAACATAGTGGAGCCGTTTTGAGTATATCAGCGATTAACAAATTTAGAATTTTCTTCATGGTATAAATCAAATTTGAATAGCTCTTTCTGCACTTGAAAGTAATCTCTAAGGACAAATTAGAAGAACAATAACAAGATGAAACAAGTTGCAATTTAATTAGAATATTCGAAACCAAAGACATTGCTTCTATGTCAGCAATAAAACGAGTGATAATCACTGACGTTCCTAGTCTTATGCAATCCCGATATGACAGACAAATAGACAAAGAAACTGAAATCAGCAACATCCAACCCTATGATAAACACCTTATAAAGAAACTAACCTGTAAAGGATGCATTGCCCAGTCCTGCACAAATACGAACAAATAAAAATGAAATAAGTACAAGTTATTTATTTAATGAAAAAACGAAACTCAAACTTCTTAGCTGATGTAAATATGAAATCAAAACAATAATATGCTTTCGTGGTTTCACATATCACACATAAAGAGCCACTGGACAACATATTCACATCAAAAGCCAAGCCAGAAGCTATCATCCAAAAGCTGAAGCACAAAAACAAATTTAAATTCATCAAACAGGCATAGCTTTCAACAATGATTTTCTCCACGAGTAACTGTCAATAGTTTGACAGAAAGGCTAACTCTAAGTTGTTAAAGTTAGGATTCTTAATTTAATCTAACATGAAATTCAGTAGTTATCATGTCCACAACACTCTCAAATGGAAATTTAGCAATTTAGTCCACGCAATTAAAGCAAGAATTATAGCAAACAATGTTAAAACACTCAGATCACAGTACAAATAAACAAAATTTCACAGCAGATCTGAAACCAATGAGCAAATCAAGGAACTTGATCTTGAGAAAAAGCATAAGGGATCTTGGCAGATCGGGTTGAAACTGAAAAATACCATCTGGGATGGAGAGGAGAGGCTGAGTGGAGCAATCACAAAAGCAAGGAGGGCAAGAGGTGGAGGAGCGGCTCACTGCGGCTAAGCCCTCCATGAAGTGCCAGTACAAAGGCGGACCCACTATGTAACCAAACAAGCAGAGTCCCATAAAACCTAAACCCACTTTCAGAACTGCCGCTTGATTCATCGCCATTTCTCTCCCACCCGAGATGAGATCAATTCAAGGCGAAAATGATATAATCAGACACTCGAAAGTGATGAGACCATTCGTTGGTTTAGTTCCCCGTTTTAATAACAATTTTCTAACGCGGTAGAAGATTGTTGTCAATCCTGCACCGGCAAGCCAAACTATAGCATAGTGTAATTATGGGTCAATTACGAAAGTAGTGAAGTTGAGGGGTGCATTTAATTTTTAACAAATTCAATATTTTCGTTACCTGTTGGACTAGATTCGATTTTCTTCTTATCGGTCAGTACAATAATTTGGTTAGAGTGAAAAAAGAAATTGACACTTTATTAAATTTTAAGATAATCCCTCTAGCTTGATTTGTTTTCAGATTTCTGTTTTTTTTGGATAAAAAGAAATTAGAACTTTTATTAAATTTTTAAACAACCTCTCTAGCTTGATTTTTCTTCATATTTCAGTTATTTTTGGGTATTTTATTATGGACCCAAGGCTCGGCCCAGTTGGTATGTTGCTAAGTTGGCCCATAAGGATCGAAGGCTCAGCCCAGTCATTTTGTTGCTAAGATGACCAACATGTTCCTATTTCACTTCTTGCATCAGTAACCAGTTGAGCGAACCAACCGCGCGTTTAACATCTGAAACGCAGTAAACGACATCGTTTAAGTGAAAAAACGAGGAGCACACTGGTGGCACTGAAGCATAACCACTCCCAATCCCAATCTCAGATCGCCGATCTCGGTCTCACAAATCCTAACAATGTCAGTCGAAATTCCGTACGATGTAATCAACGAAGTTCGGATCGCAGTACTCAAGGAAACCAATCTAACGTCATATAATCTAGACGACGCGTCGCTTCCGAGCCTACCGTCTCTCGAATCTTCAATTTCGGAGCTTGACCCTTCTCCGCCGCATCTCCGCTGCAAGAATTGTAAGGGAAGGCTCATCCGAGGTGTGGAGTCTTTGATTTGCGTGTTCTGTGGCAAACAACAGGAGGCACCACCTCAGCCTATCAATTTCAAGTCCACGTTTGGCTGCCGCTGGTTACTTCAATCTCTAGCCTTGGATGGATCTGTGAGTCCCTTTTTCTTTTCTTTTTTTCCAATATTTTTATTGAATTTTTGAAAAAGTAATGTTTTTATTTAGGAAGTATCAATTTATTGTGTTACCAGGAAGCTAATTCGGTAATGTTACCGGACACAACGTGAGAATATGTGATACTAATATCATTTCAGTAACATAAAGTACGTAATTGGTAAACTGTTCTGGTAACGGTCCCGATGCCAGAATTTTAAATGCTCCCGTTCTCCTGTTTTTGTTTTATCTATCTGTTCATTTAGTTTTGTGCAAAGTGTAATAAAAAATATTCTTATAGTAGCATGAAAGATATGTTGTTGAACTGGCATATTGTGTTTTAGGAGATTGCAGGACTGCCTGTCAAAGGAAATGGCTCAAACAGGGGACAGAAGTCAGCACAGGAAGAGTTTCCGTTGTCGGATTTTCTGGATTTAGAAATTAAATGGCAGCCTGAGTTAGAGAACGTAGAGACTGAGAGTAATAAAAGCCCTTTGAGTTTTGTTGGAGTCAATCTTGACAACTTTGTGGCTGAAGGAAAGATAGACGCTGTTTCACAAGAGCAGGTATTGGAGGACCAAAATAATGATGACAGTGGAAATGATGACTTTCAAGTTCGGGATAGTTTTAGTTCGTTTGAGAATGTTCAGCGTGCTGAACCAGCTGTAAGGTCCATAGAAGATGAGAGCGGTGGTGGCTTATTTGATGGTTGGGAGGCTAACTTCCAGTCTTCTGGTGATGGAAAGAGTTGTGAGGAATCCCAATCATTTGATCCTGTTGTGGAGTCCTCAGTAGATCTTTCTCTCCACATGGATGCACTGTTTGGATCTGGAAAAAGTTTTGGAGAAGACAAAGAAAAAATTGATTCTTCTGCATCCACAACAAATGACTGGTTTCAAGACGATCTATGGAGTGGTTCCAACTGTCAGATTTTGGACAAGTCGAAGCACGGTGAAATGACAGCAAATACGAAGGATGGAGGGAGAGTGGAGAATGTGAATAATTCATCTTCCATGAGTAGTGATTTTATTCAAGATGGTCAACATAAAAATGAAAGCCATGGGTCATCGAATAACGAAGCCATTCCTGAAGAAGAAGATTCATTTGATTCTTGGAACGATTTTACAAGCTCTTCTAATATTGGTGAGACTAAGCAGGTCGGGGTGACTGGCAAGGATGGTGGAGAAGTGGAGAAAGTAAATGATACTAATAATACTTCGTCCAGAGGCATTGATTTGGTTCAAGAAGGGCATCTGCAAATTAATAACAACATAGAAAGACCTGATAATAAAGCCATTGGTGAAGAAGATGATTCATTTGATGCTTGGAATGATTTTGCAGGCTCAACTAGTGTACAAGAAACTTCTAATGGACTAAGCGGCCAGGCCAAGCAGGTTGAAGTGACTACAAATTCCAAGGATGGCGAAATGGCAGAAAATGCTAAAATTTCTTCTTCCATTGATGTTGATTGGTTTCAAGATAATCAATGGCAAACCACTGCTAACAAGGCACCTGATAATAAAACTATTGATGTAGATGATGGTTTCTTTGATGCTTGGAATGATTTTACAAGCTCAAATGCAAAAGAAACTTCTAAAAGCCAAACTGATCAGGCCAAGCAGTTTGAAACAACTGTTGATGATAGGATAGTGGGGAATGCCAATAATTCCAGCAGTATTGCTTGGATTCAAGATGATCATTGGCCTACTAGCAGCAACAGGACACCTGAAAATAAAACCATCGATGAGAGTGATGATTTACTCGATACTTGGAATGATTTTACAAGCTCAACCAGTGCACAGGATTTAGCTAATAAACAAACTGTTCAAAGCAATCAATCTGAAATGACTGCAAATACGAAGGATCATGGAATAATGGAGGTTAATGATTCTTCTTTTGATTGGTTTCAAGGGGATCAAGGGCAAACCAGCAGCAACAAGACCCCTGCTGATAAAACCACTAATGAAGGTCATGACTTGCTTGATGTTTGGAATGGTTTTACAAGCTCAACTGGTGCACAGAATCCTTCTAATAAACAATCTGTTCATCACATGGCACCATCAGTTGAACAGCCTTCAGAAATACAGTTGACAGAAACTCACAGCACGTTCCAGAATGAAGACTTTGGTAGCTTTTCACAAGCACATTTCTTTTCAGGAGCATTCAGCGATCAATGTAGTTCTAAAGAAGTAAATATTACGAAGTCAGAACCTTCTGTGTCAGATAGGTATGCATTTTTAGGCGCCTTTTTTGTTTTGACAGATTTTACCATTTTACGTTTTTATCTTTAAAGCAACATATAAATGGTATGCAATTCTTTTTTAAAATTCTGAGTTGATGCTTTGCTTTAACGTTTTAATTCAAGATAGTGTCTGTTCTCTTCTTTATATTTTCAACTCCTCTCTCCCTCAAACTACCATCTAGATGAAGAGAACAAAATAACTGGTTTGTGGAGCCCGTAATAGGAAACTGGAGAACCTAGCTTTTTGGCCAAGCAATTAAGACTAACAACTGGCTCTTACTACCTTGTGTTGATACTCCATCATACTCCTTTTTCCATTTTCTACCTATGTGGCTGATTCGAAGTTGAAGTGAATGTAATTGGCAAGACTTCTTTTTGATATCTTGTAACCATCTTACCTCCGACTTTTTCTTTTCCTGTTCGGATATTTAATTTTAGAAGCATAAACATAAATGCACAAAAAAAAAAAAAAAGATGTTAGCCCAGGATAATATTATGAAAAATAAAATATCGGCCTTTTCNAAAAAAAAAAAAAAAAAAAAAAAAAGATGTTAGCCCAGGATAATATTATGAAAAATAAAATATCGGCCTTTTCAGTCTTCTGAATTTTGTACAAAGCTCCCAAGCCAGTAAAGCGTTCTCATATCTTCTGTGTTTCATGTTCCAGCGTTTCTGATGTGAACATGAATGGCGGAGGAAATGCTGCACAAGTTGGAGATGTTTCAATTGCAACTACAAGGACGACGACTGATGATGTTGAGAAGATAATGTCACAGATGCATGATCTCTCGTTTATGCTTGCAAACAATCTCTCAATTCCCTCAAAAACAAGATGAATTTTGTTCATTTTCTGAAGCTTGAATATTTGGTAAGCTTTGAATATATAATATTTGTTGTCCAGTCTGTTTCTAATTTTGATTTATCCATACACGAGTATTCTTTACTGTACCGCGTATTCTTTAATGTATTAAGTCGGCATATGGTTTCATCCTCAAGATTTTATTTCAGCAAACGGCAATTTATTTATTTTTTTGCCCCTTGTGAACTGAGATCTGTTACCGATATAATATAATAAAATAAAGGAGAAAGAATAATGTTAATACTTAAAGTCTGTCTAAGTCTACCCTACATGCAGTCTAATTGTAGGACTTCAACGGTTGCATAGACTAATTGTAGCAGAGTTTAGATGATTGTACATACAGGTGATGTTGGAAAAACTTTTTGAAAATATACAAAGTATGAAAACTATTCGAAAAACATTGTTCTCGAATGCTCATATCAACGTGTGAGGTAACAGCAAAGAACACAACTGATGAAGAACTATACCATACATTGTTTCCACCAATCTATATTCACCAAATCAGAAATTTTAGCATCACTTCCAAGCTGATTTTGGGGGAAAAAAAAAANAAAAAAAAAACTCGTGCAACTGACTCTCTTGCATTTCCTTGTATGTAACCAATCAAGCGTGGTGGGCATACCCCACCACCGAAAGTTAAGCAGCCATGGACTGAAAAAGAAATACAAGCTGCACAGCACAGGTTTAGGCTTATAATAAACTCCATATACAGCATCTCAATGTGCACTGATGGCGCACAACAGTACAAAGTATATTCTGAACTAAATGTTGACACCTTGTTTGTGAAAAATTTCTGCAGTGCCTAGCCTCTGATATGCGCATACGACTCCTCAACCAGTTGTGTTCTAGTTACTGTTGTCTAGCCGTGACATTGTAAATCAATTTTCGAAGGCAGTCCATTATTGTTGGGTCATCCTAAAAGTGAGAATTGCAAAAGAAATCATACAAAGGGAGGTTGTAATTAATAGTAATTGTGAATTTTTCAAAATAATATCATGCCGCAGCTAGTATGCATGCATTCATAACTACAGATGTGCATCAACATGATTTCTGTTATATAACAAACATCAACCTTGCTGCCGAAGAGGCATGGTAAATGTATGTAATGTATGTGCAAGTTTAAGCCTCTCTACTAAGAAATTTCACAATAGCTAACACCGAGAAAAAAGGAAGGTCTTCAAACGAGCATACTTGTAGTTGGTTGATAAACGTATTGTCCCTTAACTTCATAGGAAGGCAACATCTTAGTCTATCACATGCCCTACATGTCAAAATAAGAATCTAAACATATAAATACAAGCTGATATAGCATATGTGAACAGATTTAGAAATGCAACAATATTTTGCTAACCTTGGACTTTCTGAGAGTCTATGATAACAATGAATAATAAGTTTTAGCAGCCGTGGCGAGGGTTCTTCAGCAACTTTTTCAATCATTTGTCTCAAGACATGACCAACTGCATAGAACCGTTCCGCCATAGCACAGCAATGCTTCAGACCCTCATCATGCAATAAGATTTTATGAATAACAAATGTGGCAACCTGTGAAAACAGATGCATAAACAGAGTTCAAAAATGTTCAGGCACATGCACATTTTCAATAATTTGTTCAAGGCATATTGGCAGGTTCAGCTGCAAAAGGATATGCAGCAATATTGATTATCAAAAAACAAGCTGTAGCAACAGCTTGCGTGCTATATCTAATTTCGATATACAATTGCTATAGCTTAGCAATTGTTCAAGAATGTTCGGACACTTACTGTTTTTGACATTTCAGTGCCCACCTCCATGCTGTTCAGGCAGCAAGGAAATATTTGCGTCTCAAGAAGGAAATGAATTACTTGTGGATCCTTAGACTGCACAGAAAGAAAGAATTTGAAACTTTTTAGTTTATTAATTTCATCAAAACCATATATCTACAGAAAGAAATTAAGAGTCGTACTTAAATCTGACAAAGCAAAAAGAGCAACAATGCAGGAAAACTATACCTTCACTAACGCACCAATAACACCTAAGCTGGAAACCCTTAGATGTTCATGGTTCTTTCCATTGTGCTTAACGTTCAGAAAGGGATAGAGATACAATGGCAGATTAGCTGCAAATTTTGAAATTCAATTATCGAGACGTCATACATATGTTAGTGATCTGAGCAAATTAGTGATACAGTCTCGGCTGAATAACATAAGTACCCTAGAATGTACACATATAAAGAACAACCCTTCAAATATATCTGTTGCTAATGCAACCAAATAAAAATTGTACTAAATAATCGAAATCAGAATCTTATACAGTATGCATTGTGAACAATAAGAATCAATTAAGCTCAATGGCTACGCAAGTTCTAGTTCTTTTGAGGGATTAGAAAAATATACCCTTAATAAATGGCATCCTCGTGTCTGGATGGGAAGCTACACACTGTGAAATAAAATAATACCCATATTATATTCATTGTGAATGAGATGCATAGAATGCATAAATAAAGCAGAAAGCTCACATGTCAACCAATAGGAAAGCATGGCCAAATTCACTATTTTCTGATACCATTATCTATTTATCTTGTCAGTTGTCACTATAAGTCTATAACTAAGCCATACTAGCACACCCTGCTGGACCTCTATCGCGACCCAAATTCAATTCCTTGACCATCACATTAAATTAACATTAAAATTTCTTGTTGATCACATAATCCAGATTCTCAATTAAATTTTACAGACACAAGTTCAAATAATTAGAAAAGGGTGCTCAGATGTTGTCACCAAGCTATTGTGAATGTGCTCAGGAACAAACAAATCTGGCCGCCTAAAATTTGCAGCCTGTATTCATGTCAAACATAAGAAATTGGGAAGGCTAAACTTGTTAATTGCTTCAAGGAATGTCTATTGAGCTAGAAGAGAATGATAAGCACATAAGACCGTTTTGGGAGCTTTCGAAGGGCAAGAAGAAAGCTGAATTGAAACTTAGAGATATAGGACCGTAACCTGAAATAGAGCAAGAGCATCATATGCTCTCCGAGATGCCCTTTCTGTAAGATCTGTGCACGATAGTGAGCAGTATACAGATATTATTTCCTGGATTAATAATAAAAGCAATATGAATCATTACTCTTGTTGTCAATGTACAGCAAGATGCGTGCTTGAAGTTTCTACAAACATATAGTCCAGAGAAATACTAGCTAGTATAATGTTTCTTAAGGGAAAAATATTACTGGAAATAGGCATCCAGTGAAGCTAAGTGGCGTTGCCTACCTGTAAAAGTGTAGAAATTGTACCAAATGAGCTCCATAACAATGGTGCCAAATCTTCACGATTTTCCCTATTCTGCAAAAAACAACTTAAATATTATTAGATGAGCTATTAATCAAGATTTTATTTCTTTATTAATAGGTTTTTCGCAATTGGTCAAGAGTTTTGGTTTCCAAGACTGTTTGGTTTCCAAGAAAACACAAGAGAAAAACTGAAACGGAAAAAAAACTTAATATCCACCAAAACAGTAGCGTTGGGATTAAAACGAAAGGCGCATTGTTAGAACTAGTCTTTTCAAGATTTTCCTCTGACGTTGTTTTCTCACCAACCAAACAGATATTTTATTTTTTATATATACATATATACCTTGGAGAGGATAGCAAGAGCAGTCTCTCGTTTTTCATGAGATTGAAGAGCCTGAATCAACAGCACCAGTTCGCTATAAACGGCAGCAGACGTGCTTGCAGCCGCTCCTGATGAGTCTCCCGATATCAGTTCTGGTAACTTTGACATACTTAGTCACAGGTTATTCTGTATACGTATCTCTAACCTCTCTAGAATCTTTTTCTCTCCACTCAGTTCATCTCACGAGACTAGGAGATTGAAGACAATGTGCTGGGGCGAAATTCTCTTTGGCTTTGATTTTGAGCGGTTTCTTCTTTCCAAAAACCCAAAAAAAAAAAAAAAACCTAATTTTTTTTATTTCTGTGTTAATGTAGTTTGTNGGTTTCTTCTTTCCAAAAACCAAAAAAAAAAAAAACAAAAAAAAAAACATAATTTTTTTCTTTCTGTATTAATGTAGTTTGTATCTTAATTTTATGAGTAATTATATTTTTTTTTTTCACTTATACGGGACGTTTACCATTTTTCTCTTCTCTTATACCTAAGTTTTGAAAATATCTCTTCTCAAGTTCTCCAGTTAAAAATTCTATTAGTTAATATCTATTAACCTCTATATTTCAATAAATTTACTATTTTACCCTTATTAACATATATAAAAAAATGACTTGATTTTTAAAAGATAATATTAAATTAAATGATCAAATTACCTTAACACATATTAAAATTACTTTTTCATGGACAATATTA
>JANKKB010002967.1:0-11420 GCA_026225775.1 Bursera palmeri
GGATAAGTGTTAGTTTAGGAAAAGTGTGGGATTAAGTGTTTTCTTGAAATCTAATTGGGGGGTCAGAGTAAATTCCCCCCTTTTTTAAATGTTAGTTATCTCCAAATTATATAAATTAAAATGTTGAAGTTTATGAAATATGCGAATCTTAGTTTCAGTTGGCATGAACTTAAAAGTCTTCAAGCATATCGATGTAAATATGAATTAATGGTAGAGAAGGGTAAGTTTGACATTTCAGTTTTGATTTAATATAATTATTGAGTTGATGTGAACATACCCTATTGTCCTTTCACTGGAATGCTCTGTCGGCTATTAAGTAATTTTCAAGTGAAACTCAATTAGCTTTAAATTAAAGTTTTTGTATTTTTGTGGTGGGGGTGGGGGTGGGGGTGGGGGCGGGGGCGAGATAAGATCTAAGTGGAGTAATTCGAGGCTTAAAAACTTATTCCAACTCCGAATAATTCCCCATCCCAACAAATCTTAGCAAACCAAAGTTTAGTCTTTATGGTAGGTTTGAGTATGACCTAAGCTAATAAAATAATATTATTCTTTTTTTTATTATATGTTAAATTTTAGAGCCTAAAACACATATTAAATAATAAAATAATACAATAAATGATGTGATAATCCGAGTAAACAGGGGTATTTACTCAGTTCCCTCGTATAAATTTTGAGAAAATACTTAAACTCACACTTATATTAAACTAACACTTATCTCTCAGATTTTTGAGAGGTATGTATTAATTTTTGAAGGTAAAATATTAATTTTTAAAAAATAAATATTAGTTTAACATGAATATGGGTTTTAGTATTTTTTCAAAATTTACCTTGGGGTTCAGAGTAAATATCCCGGAGTAAGTGTCAAAAAATTATGGTCATAATAATACTACTCGACCTAACATCTATCTTAAAACATGTATCACAAATATTTTATATTTAATNAAATATTTATTAAATAAATGATGTAATAATATAATAGTTGATAGAATAATTTTGAATTTATATAATGTCATTTAAGACGTATGATATTAAAATAAGTTTTTAAAAGTATAGTGCTATTTATATGAATTATTTCAAATGTATAGCATTACTCAAAACTGAGGATCCGAGATCACACGCGTCATTAATTTTTTTCAATTTTACGTGATAAAACGACATGTCGTCCAACCAGAAAACAAAACGACGAATCGTTTCAACTTTTAAAGGAATTAGATGGTGGGATTTATACAAGTTTTATAGCTTGTGACGTCCCGAATTCGAGCCGCCACGATGGCGCCTGTGAAGGCCGCAGGAGCTATTGTAGCTGCCGCAATCTCCATAGCTGTGGCTTCTTATTGCTTAATCTGTAAATCCAATAAAACTAACAAGTTGCCTCTCTATTTCAACAAGAAGAAGAAGCTAAGGCGAAACGGACTCGTTGATGCCATTGGAAACACTCCTCTAATTCGTGTAAACAGCCTCTCGGAAGCCACGGGATGTGAAGTAAGTTCTAACCTTGATCTCTTGCTCTCTTCAAGCTTTGATTTTGTTATCTGGGTATGGTTTAAAACTTTAAAGTCACCATCAATGCATAATTCATGAATTTCTGCTGTTTGTTCTGCGGAATATGCTCTATGAAAATCTGTAAATGTTATTTAGGAGGTTGTTTGTAATTCATGGACTCTACTTATAGATATGTACGTGCTTGTATATACTATGCTTTATTCTGTTCAAGCTTCGATAACGGCTGCCCTCAAGTTTCCATCTTTAATCTATGTATAATTCATGAATAAGCTTCGATTTTCATTGCCCCCTTCATTGCCAATTAGAATAGCCAGTCCTCTTGGTTTACCTTTTTTAATATCTCGGTACTTGGTTTCCTATTTTGTCTTCATTTTATATCAATGAAGGGTGTATATATTTCGTAGAAACAATACTTTTCTCCTCTGTTTTGAATAAAATCAAAACTCAGCAGCACCAAAAAGCCACCGGTTTCCAGTCAGTCTTGTACATTTATGGTACTGATTTTCAAATTCTGGCTTTGTTCTGTTGATTTCTTGGATTTTAGTTCTCTAGTTTTTTGTGTAATCTATAGTTGGAGGAAGATTAATTTTTCTTTTTGGGTTGATTGGTTCATATTTTGGGTTGTTCAGATTCTTGGAAAGTGTGAATTTCTGAATCCGGGAGGCAGTGTGAAAGATAGAGTTGCTGTGAAGATCATCGAAGAGGTAAATCACTTTAAGATGCTGTATGGTTGCTATGAAATATTGGGAATTTGGGAAATAAGAAATAATTTGAATGTTTGAGAAGTAGATTTTCCATTATGTGAGACTCAACACAAATAAAAACAATTCGATCGTTGCTATTTTCTTGTATTACATTTTCTAATATTTGCCTCAATACAGGCTTTGGAATCTGGCAAGCTAACTCGAGGTGGAGTAGTTACCGAGGGGAGTGCTGGAAGTACTGCTATTAGTCTTGCTACGGTTGCTCCAACCTATGGTTGCAAATGCCATGTAGTTATCCCTGATGATGCTGCCATTGAGAAGGTATGTACTATTGCAATTTGAAGAAGAAAGTTCCCTGACAAATGTATTATATAATTCCTGCAGTGACCCATATTGTTTTAATGTATACTATCCGTTTGTACAGTTGCATCCGGATAATTAGGCATCAAATGGTTACAGTGTATTCAGGTTACTGAAACACTTATTTCCTTGAGAATAATCTTCCCGTTTTTTACAACTATTTCTGCATCAAAGGCAATTTGGCAAGTTCTAGAATATTTTGAAATATTTTCAAGGAAGAATAACTTAATTGATCTCTTGAAAGATTCTGAAATCCATTCTTTCATGCATACTGCTGACATGTCATTGTAAAATGTATTTTTCCTAATAGTTCTACTCAAAAAGAGGTTGTGTTCTTGCTTTAATTGCATTAAAAATTCAGAAGGCAATATTTCAACTTTATTGAAATGTCATGAGAACAATTTAAAAATAGTAATATGCAACTTGATTATACATTTGTAAAGGTGGAAATGCAAGTGGTTATAGGTGTGTGGAGATTTTTGCATGTTTTAGTTGAGTGAATGAGTTAGGACAGTTTGAAGGGATAGAAAGTTTATGAATCTGACTAGCTTTCTTGCATTAAATTTTGAACTCTCTTTGAATTTTCTTAGTCTCAAATTCTTGAAGCTCTTGGAGCTACAGTTGAAAGAGTAAGACCAGTGTCAATCACACACAGAGACCACTATGTCAATATCGCGAGGAGAAGGGCACAGGAGGCAAATGAGTTAGCATCAAAGCATAGAAAAGCTGATGGGACAGATGGCAAAGAGATAGAGCAAATTAATGGTTACGGATCTGATGGAGCAAAAAGAAGTTCTGCTTTTCCAAGTGATTGTACTGGTGGTTTCTTTGCAGATCAGTTTGAAAATTTGGCAAATTACCGGGCCCACTATGATGGTACGGGGCCTGAGATCTGGGAACAGACGGACGGTCATTTAGATGCATTTGTTGCAGCGGCAGGCACAGGTGGCACTGTGGCTGGTGTTTCCAGGTTTCTCCAGGTCAAATTCTTCTCTCTCGCAATTGTTGTTCATAATATCATATTATGGCCAAGATGTTGACTTAAGTTATGCGGACATGTTGACAGGAAAAGAACCCAAACATCAAGTGCTTCCTGGTTGATCCTCCGGGTTCTAGTTTGTTTAATAAGGTAACAAGAGGGGTGATGTACACTAGGGAGGAGGCCGAAGGACGAAGACTGAAGAATCCATTTGACACAATAACAGAAGGAATTGGTATCAACAGATTGACACAAAATTTTATGATGGCAAGACTTGATGGGGCTTTTCGAGGCACAGATAGGGAGGCTGTTGAAATGTCACGGTCAGTCCGCTCTATACACTTTTGTCACCAAGAGAATGACAAATTTAAGTTAGGGCTAAAGTTAATTTCTTACCGGTGGACTCTAAGGTGGTCATGTGCCACTTTGACCATTTAAAATCATTTTTCTTTTGGGGAAAGTTATTTTAGATGATGAAGGAGCAAACTTCATTCTTTTCAACATAGAAGGCTCATTTATCTCGTCTATCCATTTACTTTGCACCAACAAAAGATAAACAGAATCTCCATAAAATAACCCAAATTATAGGAGGCTTTTAATTGTAGAGCAAGTGATTATGACATGTAAATTTTTGAAAAAATTATTGTATTTTAAAAACCTAATCGAAAGATAGATGTTTCCATATCTTTTAACACTTTTTAACCTCAATGTGTTTCAGATTTCTTTTGAAGAATGATGGGCTCTTTCTTGGGAGTTCTTCAGCCATGAACTGTGTTGGTGCTGTCCGAGTGGCACAGTCACTAGGGCCAGGTCACACAATCGTAACCATTCTTTGCGACAGTGGGATGAGGCATCTGAGTAAGTTTTATGATGCTCAGTATCTTTCCCAGCCTGGCTTGACGCCCACTGCAACTGGATTAGAGTTCCTTGGCATCAAATCACCAAATGAAGGATGTAAATGATGCCAAAAGATCACAGTTTCTCACGGTACCATAGCAGGTGAAATAGCATAAAGTAGCTTTATTCATCAGGAAAGTTTCAAAAGTATAATGCCCTCTTTAGATTTAACTCGAAGATTTGCTGATGATCTGTTGATTGAAATTGCAATAGAGCGGATCAAGTACAATTCATTTTTTGAGGATTGGTATACATATGGATTGTGGATAGTCATTGTTTGTCTAGGGACCCGATTCATTAGAAGGATGATATTTTTTTGACTAACTACTTTTGTATACTTGACTGTTGAGCTGTACCTTAGTCGTCAATTGTTTTGGTATGTGATAGAAGAACTTTTCGGAGGCATTCTTTCGAGCCTGGGAGTAATGTATTCCAAAATCATCTGAATTGCGGCATGTAGACGGTAAGAAGAATGACATTACTTGGATTCCTTTGTTTTATTTCCATACCATTGACCTGAAATCCCAATTCAAATGGGCAAGATTTCCCTTCGATTGCCGTAAAAGAATAGACTAGATCACACAAGAGCAAGAGTGGCCACAACATAGTATCGTAGCAAAAAAAGTAAAGGCAAAATTCCATCTCGCTCCAGTACAAGTGAAAAGCTTGTGCCTTATGCAATATTGGCGGTATAAATGTACCAACTTGGTGCCCCATAGTGCAACCAGAAATTAAAACAAGAACTTTATTAAAGAGTTCAACAACTTTTATAAACGTAATGCATCCTGCAATACCATCGATACCAACAAGTTCAACTAATAAATACTTATCGTCGAAGTACATATCCTCAACAAAAGCAGTCTCCGAATAGAGTATATTTTATGATAGTGGTTGTCACCACGGTCCAGTTTGCCAACAGATATATCTCCAACTTAACAAACACTCTTCTCACTGGGGGTACCACTTATCGAACTGAGACTCATGGCAATGTGGGTCTAGCCAGTCCTTGGAAGAAACCTTTGACATGCTGACACTAACTTTCCCACCACCTACAAGCTCTCGCAGACTTTCCACCTTATTCTCCCGCCCTGTCCCTCTGGTCCTCTTATCTGCCTCCTTCAGTTTCTGCTTAAACCGTTGCTTACGGCTGGAAGAGTTAAGCTCCTGCTGCTTTTGTTGGGAGGGAGGAGCACCGTGTGGTCCTAGATAGATGTTCTCTTCTTTTTTAGCCTGGAAGTGCAGAATAACCAAATGCACAAATTTGATGATGTGTTATAACAATAGGACACAACCTACTACTAAGCAATTGTGCTTGGATATAATTTTCTTTTTCCCCCTGCACTTTCAAGATAATAAATAAGATTTGTCATTTGTGCTAACCTTTGGAGAAGGAGGTTTTGAGCTTTCCACTTCTAGAGCATCAGCTTTACTTTGATCTGGATCTCCAATTCCCAAGCTTGGAATCACGAATCCATCAGTGTCTGACACAAAGAATCAAAGGCCAAACATCAAAATCAGAGGTGAAAAGACATATATTCTGCAAAATTATATCATATCTAATAATTTTTGTTGAAACAAAGTAGAAGCTTAATTTAAATTAAAAAATTAAAAAAAGGATTTAAGAAGATCTAGCCCTCTTTGATATTAGAAAAATACATTCCCTAGATATTATCCCTGACTATATCCACAGAAAACTAAAATTTGATGAAACATTGACAAAAAGATCTATACAAATTTCTTTTCGGTTCACCTGATGTCAATCTAGATCAATTCATTCACCAAGACAAGCAAGTGTGAAGAGCTCCAATTCCCCTTAAAATTTAACCAATTTTGTCATCAAGCGCAACAAAGAAGTACAAATTAACAGCAATCAATAACATAAAAAGTGAGAAAATTGATCAAATGGACAAAAGACTAATGGCTAAAACAGAAAAGGAAGTGCAAAGAAATTAGTCAAAGCATCTTGTTGCTTCCAAGCAATCTTCATATCAAAAGGGAACAATAGCATTGCTGAAATCATGCATCAGCAAACAGTCCACTACTCAATTCCCACCAAAACTAATGCTACAGGATAATTCTGGATTAAATAATGTCTACAATAATATCATCAATTCGATTTCAAAACAAACCGGTTTCATTTCTTCCATGCCTCAAAATATTTGCATTTTGGAACAAACGACAATATCCCACATAAAATCACTATAAAACACCTAAAAAAGAGACATTCAGTTCATCAGAACAAATTTAATCAGAATCAGCATTTTAACCAAATAAGACTCAAATCAATTCAGTTCATCAAAATACCGAATCCCACATCACATGATTCACAAATTTACAATATTGACAAACTATCCAAATAAATTCATATTCACTTATCAAACCAAAAAAAGTTCAAAACTTGCATACAAAAATCCCAGATAAATGAATACCAATAAACACAAGCAAAACAAAATTTAGGAAAGATCTAAACTTTTTTAAAAAATGTCATAAGTTTCCTCAGGAACCAAAGGGAAAAAAGAGAAAATGGCATACCCCACTCATCTTCTTCTTCAGCTGGAGGAGTGGTGTGCACTGCAGAGGGGTCCATGAGACGCTGACGATCATGGATTTCAATGGCCGCAGGGCGATAAAGCCCAGAGAAAGATCGATCAGATCAAATCAATCACCGATCACACCACACCCAGGCAACCAATTGCTACCTTCTGATTTTATAAAGACTTCAAATAGTGAATCCAAATATAATTACGAATTTGGAATTTTTGTTCTTCTAAAAACCCTAACCCTAGATACCATAAAGACGGTGCGAATTTTTTGTTTTGGTTTTTTTTTTATTTATTGATTTTTATTCACCTGGATTGCCCGGTTGATCATCCTACGCGTGGCGTTGAGAGTATTCTTGGTGTTGAGGGTAGTTTTGTCATTGAAGATCTTGGGTGTATTAGATCATTGATTGGTGGATTAATTAATCACCGAACGGTCATTTAGGTTTGATGAAACCACCTAATGGTCCACAAGTTTCATGAAATGACATAAAAAATCCAAATATTGATGGAAATGGCATCTTGAATGCTATTACTAATTGCATAAAGATTAAAATACCCTCTAAAAGTAATAATCCCATAAATTGTTGAATAAAAATAAAAAATAATAAAAAGAGTAATATGATCAACTTTTTTTATTCACTTTTTATCTCTAGTTTTCACAAAAATGTCATTAAATTATAATAACGATAAGTAAATCATTATCAAATATCAAAGATTAAAATTTTATAAATATATGTCAACATAAAAGATTAAAAAAGGTATCCAATAAAATCTCACTAGTATTTAAAAAAAAAAAGGTGGTGTATGAATCAGTTTACACGCACTTCAACTAATCTCACAAGACTTATATCCTATGTCTCTCAAAATTTTCTAATATAGACTGATTAATTTTTTATTTTACACCAAAGGTTATAGTTACAAAAGATATATATAAAAAAGATTCGAACCTCGTATTCCTCAAATAATATTTCTGCTTTGTCACAAACACACACTTATATATATTTTCTTAATTCAAAGATTAACCCGTCAGTCTTGAGATTTAAAAAAGTAAAGCCTCCTAGTCAAACTGTGTTCGCTATATATGAATTAAGAATATATATATATATATACACACAAAAGAAGGGATATGAATATATGTGAGAATGAATGGCATTGCATGCATGCTCTGGTTGCTACCTGAATGGCATCTCATGTGTCGACACTTCACATCAATCATCATTACTTCCTATGCACGAGTGAGATGATTTGGAACAAGGCAATCCTTGCTATAGAATACTTTTGTTCCATCCACTTTTTTGCCTTCCACTAAGCTACCAACTCTATCTAATTAGGAGACAATAAAGTAAAGATGCTCCTTAATTACCATTATTAATATATATCTTCTTTTTCAAACTAAGAAAAAACAAACCTTTGAACTTGTAAATTTAAATGTGCTTTATATATTAAGAATGATAGCTAGTAATACACACTTATTGTCCGTATACATTGTCTATTAAAGTGATGAAATTTCATGTTCTAGCTCTGGATATATTTTCTGAACTGTTATCAAATGCTTGAATTATCCAGAAGTTGACGTATTGAATTTCAATAAATATTCACAACTATCGGCATCAATATAGATTTTTTTTTTTTGGGTAGGTGAAAGAAATGTATAAGGTCATTATTGTAGCCGGTGGCATGATACTATAGTTTCAGTTTGTCATGAAGCTACGCACTCAAATCCCTATCTAAAGTGCATACCATGAACTTGGCGCTGCCACATTACTTCAGTGTTTGGTTGTGGAAGCAGACAGGTGATGGGTACCTGACATTACCAGCCAAAACGATCTATTCAATGCAATGGGCATCCATTAATATCTGAGTACCTTCAGAAGAAAGAAATAGGGACCTGTACGCCAATATCATGATGCTTTCATGGATTTTATCGCAGACAAAAGAAAATGGGGTTGTCATAATTACTGCATTGCGTACTCTTCTTTTTGGTCAATAGGTATCCGCCAAAATTTGCAGATTGGTCTTTTTTTGACTAATATTTTACTCTGCATAAATAATATGGCTTAGAAGTCAGAAACTTGTATTATTTCTTGCCTGATAGGATTCAATGTGCTGTATAAAAGTCCATTTTAAGTAACTAGAATTTAGAAAGTGGCATTTGAGTGTAAAATTCAGTCTAGTGGGTAGTTTGCTGCACATGGATTGTCAATTCCGAAGCTTTGAGGTTGTGAAATATTGATAATGCAGAAGCTACAGTATTGCTTGTTTCAAGGGAATCAACTGCAGATAAGACCAAAAAATTATTTGGTATTGGAGAGCAACAGAAGACCTTGATTTAGTTTTCCTAGTAAAAGCTGTGCAGAGAGGCTAGTGATTTCAGCACAAGCAAGGACTTTGGAAAGCTCATTAGTAGTCAATTGCAGTTTTTCTTGGAAGCTCAGATCAGACATAAAGAAACTGGTAACTACTTTTGGTTCCTCTAATAGCCTCCTTTTTGGTATATTTCTTAACAGCAAATGCACTGAAGCTTTGAATCTTCTAATCTGCTTTGCAACTTCTACCTTACAAACACCAGTAAATCTGTCACTTTTGTTTCATAGATGTTATCTGGTATTTGTTGAAGAAGAAATATGAGGGCAGCAGCACCTGCTTTTGTTCCTCTCTACTAGTATTTATCACTCATCTTTTATGCTATTTCACGATATCTGAATATGGAAAAACCATCTAAGGTTCAAATCTGTCCTTCGTTGTTTTTGTCCAAACCTTCTTTGCTTTGCATTGCAGCACTCCTTGTTCCTTCTCTAGTGTTTACTTGTTTCCCAGGTTCTGGCTTCTCTCCCTTTGTAGTTACAATCCCAATCTTGATTCTGTCAACTACTTTCCTCGTCGCACTCACAATTGATAAAAAAAAGCTTGTTGAGAAGCCAGTCCAAGATGAAAATCCCATACGTGATCCAACAAGAAACCTTCTTGAGGATGAGCTTGGCGAGGAACTAAAACCAGTAACAGAAAATGGTGCAACAAGAAAAGCTGCCCAACAAAGTGAAGTTGGCTCTACACATGAGCCTGGAGATTTTCCATCAGACAGCGAAAGTAGTGATGACTCAGTTTCAAGTGAAAACTTGGAGCTTAATTGGATGCATTGTAGCAGTGCAGGTCAAAATGGAGTGATTTCTAGTGATTCAGTCTCTGAAGATGATGAGGATGGCCTAATTGAGATTGCCATTCCTGGCAGTGATTCCAATAATGGGAGTGAAGAGGCAAAGGAAAAAATTAATTCAAATTTGCCTGATTTCTTGTCTGAATCAATTATCTGCCAACAAGGCCTAATAGAGCTTTTGGCAGATATTAATGAGGTCAATGAGGAGGAAAACTTGATAGAAATTGACATCTCTATGGGTTCCATCAAGTGTTAAAGATTTAAAATTGAAGCATGAGTTTACGTAACTGTTGTAGAGGTCAATATGCTGTTTGAATTTTTGATATCTATGAGTTTGATGATCTTATGAGCTAGGTCTAGCTTCAGCTTTAGTCTTTTCTCTATTTCTTTTAGACTTCTACAGCTGAAATGTCATGAACCTTTTCTTTTCTTTTTTTCTTTGGTTAACTTGGCTTTTGCTAAAGAGCTTTTTGATGCCTTTTTGTGTAACTTCGTATACTCTTTTTAACAAACACCTTGAGTATGAAGTTTGACTTTTATTGTGCCTTTGTATAAGATTTGATTTGAAGATCCAAACAAGTTATGTATGTTAAGATATGCTGCGCACGCTTTTGCCTTGGTTTGGTTAATTGGAATCCCCCCTGAATTTGGTCTTTTTGAATTATTGTACTGCGTTTTGGATTCTTTTCTTTCTTGTTTCTCAAGCCAAGGCCACTTGAGTGGGTTGTCGACGTTGTTGTACAATGTGAATGGGTGCAGGCTAAGCTAGGCTAGGCTAGGTTCACAAAGGACAATCACGGAGCTGAGTAATCCTGAAACTATTTGCCGTATTGTAGGTTTTCCAATGAGCTGATGATTTAGCTCGTACCGGTCTTTACGGGACAAGAATTGCTAGTTGTAGAGAGAGTAATTATTATTGATCATCTGTGACTTTTCTTCTTTTGTCATTTACATGGGATGTTTATCTTTTTTCTCTTCTCTAATTCTTAAATTTTAAAAAAATCTCTCCTCAAATCCTCCAGTTAAAAATTATGTTAGTTAACGTCTATTAACCTCCATATTCCAATAACTTTATCATTTTAACCTTACTAACACATAAAAAATAACTAATTTTTCAAGAACAATATTAAGTTAAATGATCAAATTACCTTTAAAATAAATACCAATATGTGTTAATATTATTTATAAAAAGTAATTTTAATGTGTTAATATGTGTTAAGGTAATTTGATAATTTAATTTAATATTGTCTTTTAAAATTTAAGTCATTTTTTTATATATG
>JANKKB010002972.1:0-13472 GCA_026225775.1 Bursera palmeri
TTACTTAGACCAAACCTCGGGGGTGTCTATGTATTTACCCCTTTTGGTGGGTTATTCATAGAAATCAGAAACGTGAATGAGAGCATTTTGAGTATGGCCCCATTACAGGGGGATTGAGGGATATGCTTTTCTACACATGGAAAGTGGTACAAATTTTGAGGTGGTCACACTCGCATAAACAATTATGACAAAACCTAAATCTAACTTTCAATTTTCTAAACTAGCAATTGACTTGAAGCAATCAATAAATTTTTTCTTTTAATTCCTTTCTGGGTCTTTTTCACACATCCACTTACTTCTTATAAGAAGGCCAATTTCAAATGATAATGAAAAACTAATCAAAATAAAAGAACTACTTCATACGATGGAATCTGATCAAGAGGGGTCATTTGCCCGTCAAACCCTTTTTAAGCAATTAAAAAAAAGGTAGGAATCTTACCATGGTAGAAGCTGCCATAAAAGAGCAGTAACTCAATTGAAGTTCGTGCAATGAATACCAAATCAAATATTGCATATTCATAGGACAATCAAGTGTTTATCAAACGTGGTTCAGTGATTGTAAATTCAATTAAAGAACAATTTAAATTCTTTGGTCACAAAAGAATATATGTCGATAGTGCTGACTTTGGTTTGGGAGCCAAATTCATATGAAATGAAAATTTGAAGAGATTTGATGGGTATATTGAAAGGCCTACTGAGCTTCTCGGATGAGCACCTTCACTCCCTACTATACAATCTTAATCCTCCAAAAAGTAAACAAAAAAGAAACTGAGAGCTCAACCACTGCCTACAATTCTAAAGTTTAAGAGCTTCTCTAAAGTTAATGCTGAAACTATTCTGTAGGCCTTTCTTAGCAGGACCTGCAACTGCAACAGTTCCTTTTTGCATCATTGCCACGAATTCATTGTAATCTATGCGTCCATCCTGAAAAATAAACAGAAAGACGTTATCTTTAGAATTTATGTTTGTGATGGACCAGATTGTACTGAAAAGAAAACGGGTATTTTTTATCTAAAGAACAAAGCCTCCAGCCACTTTGCATGCCTCCAAAGATTTTTATAGTTACAACAGGAGAGTTTTAGCATAATCATTCTGATTGATTCTTATTAGAAAAGCCATAAAATGAGAACCAACTTAGAATGAATTTTATACTCTCAATTAGAGATATAGCTTCACCAACTTGTGCTTAAATATGTGTTTATGTAGTCACCAAAACAGAACTTGACCAACTTCTTGTTAATTAATTATTAATGTTTTTGCAATGTGCTATAAGATGAAACAAATCACTTACATTGTCTTGATCAACTTCTTGGATCATTTCCTCCAGGCGAACATCCTCTATGCCAAATTCCTCACAAGCTTGTTGAAGCTCATCTGGAGTAATATAGCCACTTCCATCCTTGTCAAAATAGGAAAAAGCAGCAAATAGATGATCTTGTCTCTCTATTTTGTTCAGGTGCAATGTTGCAGCTATGAACTCTCCATAATCAATTGTTCCGCTATTATCAACATCAGCCTGCAATTAAAGAACATGGATGAGGAAACTTCAATGTCTAAAATCAATTAATATTCTTTTGCGGCAAAATAAATTCCAATTGTCACCTATCTGGCTATAACTTCCATTGATATGAAAAAGGAGAATAGAGGAAGAGAATACAATTTTATTTTATTTTTTTACAAAAAATCCTAAAAGAATGGATCATATTACTTCAATCTTTCAAGCATATCAATATTCACCTCACCGAAAGTATTTCACTATTTAAAGGCTAACTAATTCTTTTCTTATTTGATAGAAAAGAAACATTTTCATTTTATTTTTTTCTACTTTAAAATAACACTAAATCCAAAAGCTGCCCAATACTTACTGCTTGCATTAGATCATAAATCTCAGACTCCTTAAGGTTAGCTCCAACCCTTTTTAATCCAGCCTTAAGTTCTTCAAAGGTGATTTGGCCGCTGTTGTCTGTATCTATCATCTTGAACATTTCTTTCAGACCAGCTATTTCTTCTTCAGATAGGCTCTCTGCAATGACCTGCAGGAAGGAGTGGAGAAGAAATTCATCCTTCTATTGATCTAAAAATCATTGGTTCTACCAAAATGATGGAAAAACATTATATATCTATCAAGCCCTCCAATAATAATAAGCTTGGACAATAGGGACTCACCCGAAGTGCCATTTTCTTGAGCTTATTCATAGCAGAAAATTGCTTCAAGCGACTAAGCACAGCTGAGTCAAGAGGCTTGTCAGGAGCCACACCATCAACTTGTACCCAAGGGTGGCCTGCAAAAATTATTATTATTATTTTTATTAGCAGTTAAAAGAAAAGGCTAGCCAAGGTAAATAAAACTAAAAGCAATTATGTTATTCATTCCAAAAGACACCAAATCTAGCAGCAACCGAGACGCAACCAACCAGGAGCTTCCAAGAGTTCTAAGAAAAACATGAAACCACCCCACCGCACACCACCTCCACCCCCACCCCCCACCCCCCTTAAGAAGAGATAAGATAATGGCAGACAAACCCCAATATTATTCCTTTTGTTATTTATTTTTTGATGGAGAGGATATTCTTAACAAGAATAAAAAAATAAAATAAAAAATAAAAAAACTGGTTTTGATGTCTAATACAGAATCAATCTGATGATGCATTTCAAGATCCTATGAAATATACATAACTCAATCTGAATCTGGATCGTTCTTCAGCCCATAGAGAGAGAGGGTCAACAGAAAAAACTCACACAAAACTTCATGCGCAGTTAGCCGCCTTCTGGGGTCTCGAACAAGCATCTTCGTCACTAGATCTTTTGCACTTTCAGAGATACTAGGCCAAGGGTCTGAGTCAAAGTCAAGATCACCATGTAGAACCTGTTCAAATATACCTTGCTCGGTTTCTAGAGATACAAGCAAAAGATTGAAGAAAAAAGGAAGAGAAACAATTACAATCAGTGAAATTAGATCATATCAAGATATAAACCATGACAGAGTGAATTTGAACAAGGGGACACTTAATTCTCACCTGCCCAAAAGGGAGGCACTCCACTTAACAGGATGTAGAGGATCACACCAGCACTCCAAACATCTGCTTCTGGACCGTAACGCTTTCTTAAAACTTCTGGAGCTACATAATATGGGCTGCCAACAACATCGGTAAACTTTTCCCCTACATGGAGGAGAACATGTCAGTTCTTGATTAAACACTTAGAAGGAACAGAATGTAACCATAGGAGCAATGACAGAGCTAAAACTGTTAGCAATTGGAACAATGATGTCGACCAACTAATCAAATAAATAAAAGCTTTAAACCAATTCAAACAGCATCCACGAGAATATCTGGCTTCACTTCCAAGTACTGCTTATTCAAGAGTTCAGAAACTGTTTTAATAAATAATAACCATCTATTTTAGCACATTATAGTCTCCACATGTTTGGGCATGGAAGTCATTTTAGTTGCAACTTTGAAGCTTTTTAGATAACTTCGAAATCTTGCAAGTGCAAACATCACACAGCAAGGAGAAACAGACCTTATGGGATCTAAATACTGATAAATTAACAAATCTTGCAAGTTTAGGATAACACAGACAGAGCTATATAGAATAATCTCTGGAACAAGAGCCAATACAGATGACACGATCATGGCTGGACAAGTGCATCCTATTTTTATGTGGTTACAAGGCTATCAGTATATTTATAATTTTCAATAGAACAAGATCTCACTATAGCTACCAACGTAAAATGTATCATAAAATTTTGCATGAACTCCTTCAAAATGTTACAAGTTACTCCACATGATGCTTCTCTGGGCCTCTACAAGAGTCATCTGGACGGAAGTTCCTGACAGAACCTTACATCATCCCAAAAAAAAAAAAGAAATAAAAAAGGCCTGGGTATCACTTGAAAGATTTAGCAAGAGTTATGACTACTAAAACCAGTCATTTAAGTTGACTGCAGATACAAAATGACTTATTACTCTATGAAAAAACTGTTTCATCGTGATGTGTTTTATGTAAAGCTTATAGTATATATGTTCTTATAAAAAAGGTAAAGAGAAATCTGCTCTGTGGGTCGAAGAGATACAAAACAATAACAAAAAAAATGAAAATGGAATGGAAGTCTCAATCATATTCAGAAAAATTACAGTCAGTATATATACCTGGTTTAAAAAATATTGATAATCCAAAGTCAATAGTTTTGAGAAGTGAATCCTCTTCCTGACTGATAAAAAGAAAATTCTCGGGCTTAAGGTCCCGATGCATCACCCCCAAAGAATGACAAGCTTCCACAACCCCAACTATAGTTCTTGTAAGCTCAGCTGCCTTTCTTTCTGTATAATGACCACGTTGAATGATCCTATCAAAAAGCTCACCACCTGCACACAGTTCCATAACAACTTGAACTGCAATTCCATCCTCATATGCTCCTTTGATAGAAACAACATTTGGATGCCCAGCCAAATGGTGCATTATCTGAATCTCCCTCCGCACATCCTCGACATCCTCATCACTTATCAACTTCCTCTTTGCAATTGATTTACATGCATACTCTTTTCCGGTCGCCTTTTCCACGCAAAGGAATGTTGTCCCGAACTGACCTTGCCCTAGTTTCCTCCCAAAACTGTACAACTCCTTAAAGTTACCCGTTTTCGTCTGCAAGACTGATTCAGTCCTGAGTCCTGCGCTAGAGACCCTCTTCATTTGAGGGCCTTTCTTGGGTTCTGTGGTATGTTCTGGCTTAGTTTCTGGTTTGGTATCTGCTTTAGGTATTGTCACATGTTCTGGAGGCTTGTTTTGAACTGGCAAGGGCGATTCAGGTTCTTTAGATGTTGCCTCACCACCAGTTTCAACATTGCTATGCGTACTAGGAGAAACTGAGTCATCAGGTGATCGGGACCGCCACATTGCAGCGGAAACCGATTGAAAAAATCCATTCTTGGAAATGCTAGGTCCTACACAAGTATTTCCCATCTAATGCTTACCTCAATTCTCCCTAAAAATTTCCACTTCTATCCGCATCAAGATCTCATCTTTGAAAATATATCAACACAACATATAACAGATCTAACCTTCCAAACCTCAACACTATGTTAAAGTTAAACCCCCTGATATTCTACACTGAAATTTGCAAAAGTATCAAAACTCAAAACTTGGATAATCTATAGCTAAGTTGCAACAAAATTCACAAAAGAAGTCATCTTCACCAGATGAATATAATGGCACCTACGTATAGCATTCATCCAGCTCTACAAGATACAAATGATGATAAGATTTATCAACTTGCCTGAACAGATAAATTCAGAAACAAGATGAATTAAACAAACTACAACAAAAACAAAGAACCCAGATAAAACAAGTCAACCAAATTCTTGATCAGTGATTGAATCTATCAATAGTCTAAAACAACAATAATAAATACAGATTAAAACAAAGACGCTAAATCTATTGAACCCACCAAACCAAACAGTCGCCAGATAAACTAAGGAAGAAGAAAAAGTAATTCAAAGCTGAACAAAATTGAAGAATTCAACTAAAAACAAAAATGCCCAAGTGAGTTAACTTTGAGATCTTGGAAAGGTCATTTTGACTTGGTTGAAAGGTGTGGGAAGAAGTAGAGAAAATGGGTTTTAATGGGTTTGCAGTATGTGCAGAGACATGGCATAGTTTATATCTGAAAACAATTGTGGTAGTGACTATATTTTATGTTAAGACAAGGGGTTGGTGCTTGTGTTGGAAGAGAAAACGCGTTAGTTTGGTTTGATATAACAATCGGCCGGACTTCTCGGTTGATTGTAGTRATGGAAGATTATCTAAAGAAGACCCCACTTTTATTGTTTTCTTTTACATTTATTTATTTTTGTGGGGTGACTGGGCATAAACTTGATTAAGAGGGGAACCATGTACTGCCAAAGTTGTGATCAGCCGTTGATTTTGATGATCGAGACATGCAGATTGCAGATCCCATGAGCAATCTGCTACTGTAGGTTCTAGATATAAAGGAGCAAACTTTTCTTTTTTATGATGATCATCACAGATGTAACTCGGAACATGGATGGCACTCATTGTATTGATTTGAGAAGTAAGTGTGACGTTCCATATCATAAAGAAATGTTCTCAATGACAATACCGATCACTATTCACTCCCCTGTAACATAACAGATCTCACTTTTATAATTATGGATTTTATAATTTTAACTAAAATTAGTATTTTTTTAATTAAATTTAATTTATTTTTAAAAATGTTAAAATTCATAATCCATCAAACATTCAATATAATATATCAGAGATACCGTCAAAAACCTGACATGGTCTATAAAACAATAATTGTAAATAACATCAAAGCATCTAAATTTTTTTAAAATCAATTTTCAATCATTTTCTTTAGTTTAAACAATCTTTAGCTTGTGACTCCCTCCCCCTTCCGCCCTCAAAACTTGACGACGGCTGAAGGGTTGTACCACTTTGAAGGATCTAGAAGCTGTTTCAAACCCAATCCATCCACTTTGGATTAAGCAAATAACCCAATCCCTTAGCAGCCCATTACTCCATAGAGAGATTGGGTAGAAATTTCAGTTGAATGATGTTATTTAATCACTTCTTCCTTTTTAAAAAAATAAAAAATAAATTAAACCGTTTAACTTACACATATTTTTTAGGTAATTTCTAAAATATAATTAAAAAAAAAAGTGAGAAAATTTGCTTTGTTATCCCTAATAACTATAATTATTTTATTCTTCCTAATAGTTGCCAACTTGTCACACAAATGGGAAGGATCCTTCACTTTGATTGAAACATCAAGTAATAATTATAAGTTTGACGTATTAACAACACGATAGAAATAATATAGAGAAAAAAAATGTTACACGTATTAAAAAAATACAATTTTTAATTTCAGGTATTTTAAGTAAATTTTAGAAAAACATAAAACTATTTAAGACATAAAGAAATGGAAATAGATTTTAAATTAAATTCGTATCATCCTGATAAAAGGTATATAATTATGAATATATTTTTTTGGTAATTTTAGTAAAAAAATTATTTGATAGGAGTTAAATAATCGTTTAAAAAATTGTAAGCACAAGTTAGACCCTGGACACATTTTTATTTAGAGGAAAGATTAGTGATATTTATAAAGTATCTCAAATAATTCGACAGTTAATTTACCATATTTATATTATTTATCATAGGTATTATTTACATTCATAAGGACATTTTTTGGTTGTCTATTTGAGAGTCGTAAAATCTTTTAGAGAGGATGATAGATGGTCATGGCAATCTTTGAATAGTATGTATGTCAATTATTGCATTAATTAATTAGACACTTGGATGTGATGATACTTTTTTGTTTTTATTTCAATATTGGGTTTATATTTTGATTTATCTAACTTGTCTCCTTACATTTGTTTTTATTTGACATAGTTTGAAATTTTATGAATTGTATGAAATTTAACACCATGTCAATTACTGCTTTATAATGGCAAAAGGTAAATAATACCTCCTCATGTGAAATTGTCATCTTGTATCTATCACTTTTTTTACTGTAATTTATCATAAATTTATAACTCTAAAAATATTTTCAATGGACAATACAAATGGAACTTACCTTTATATTTTATAAAACATTAAGGAAATAAATTAATACGAGAATATTTTTGTAAACAATTGTATTTTTCTTACCTTTCCTTTCCTTTCTATTAATAATCATCCAAACAACAATTATTAGAACTATTTTCCTTTCCTTTTCTTTCCTTTCTTATCCTTTTTTTCTCATTTCCCTCGTTCAATCCAAACAAATTATAAAAGAATTGAAAAAAAGAAAAAAAAAAGAGTAAATACACTACAATGATAATATTTACAATTTTATTTTTAATTGGCCATGAACACAAAAGAATTATTATTTTATTTTTATATTCCCACATTACTTTTGTCTACTCTTTTATTAAGTGGGCTGCCCACGTGGTAGACTTTTCTCTGTTCATCTACATTACATCACACAAAACTAATGCTTGCCTCCTCCTCACCCAATTAACAATTGACAGCTGACCACACATATTACACACAAAATAATAGAAAAACAAAAATCTTGTTCCTTTGGGGGTAACTGTAACTACCGATAGCCAACCTTTCCTTCCCATTCAATCATGGAATTGGAATTTAACAACACATCTTACCAAATAATTCTCTTGCAAATTTTCCCATTTTCCCATTCTTGAAGCTTGACTCATTGCTGCAGCCTCCCACATGAAAATCTGAAACCCTATTTGTGGAGAAAAACCAAGACGTCACATTTCATACCAAAAACTTTTTTACATTGTTTCATCACCTGCATTGAGTTAATGTTAAGAAATGATCAGTGAAAATTGTTTTACAATTAGCATACTTTACATTATGAAATTAATGGTTATTTTTCTTTCTTTTTTATTGTTTCAATTTTTGTGATAGAATCATGGTCAAGTTAATCTTAATATATAACAATTTTGACCAGAATTCAATATTTATTAAAGACCCAATAATGTTTTTAAAACAAAACATGATATTTTTGCATGGGAACAATCAAATTATAACACCATAAACAATAGATTTATAAGAGTATAAACTATAAGCTTCTAATAGAGTTAGTTGTCATTATAACTTTGTAAGTATCTGATCTGACACGTAGTAATAGCACTGTAACCAAATCTTAGATTATTCTTCAAAATTTGGGTGAATTCAGATTCGATGATAGATAAGAATTTTGTTAAAAAGGGTTACTTTATGACTTCAACAGTAACTTCAAAAAAATTGAGGCCCTTCTATGTACGGATCTCTGCTACCTACCAGTCTTGGAGCTGTAATATTCTAAAGTATAAAACAGAGTTGTTATACATGGCTCATGTATTAAAGAAATCAAAATTCCTAACCTTCTATGGTTGACCTCTAAAACAAAATTAATGCTTGATATATGATATGGAGAGAACGTGTGAACATAAGAAAATATTAAATATTTTGATTTATTCTACAATTCTAAAACCTAAGGTGAAATTTTTTGAAGAAAACAAAGCTAATTTTTTTGTTTTTATATTTTCCAACTTCGAAATTAATTGAATATTTTTATCAAATATTTAAATTGTATATTAGTTTTTAGTTTTTTTTAAAGACCAAGCACCAAAAGTAAACATCTTCCAAAATGTTTTGATATTGTTATCCCATTTACTAAAGAGTGATTAATATAAACACTAAACCTGAGACTCAGAAATATAACTAATCTCATCCGAGTCTTGGTATGCTTTCAACAAGATAGAACCAATGACACTATATTTCCCATACAAATTGAAATGTAATTTTTAGACACTTCCAATCGTTAAAGTAAATATAATCTATATTTGATCTCGTAAACCTCTTTCAAGTCCAACCAATTTAAGGGTGTTGCTCATTCCTGAAGCAATTGATATCTAAAGATGAATTAATTAAGTCATTATTCAAGTTTACTTAATGAAGAAAATTAAAGAGAGAATGAGAATCAGAATTGTACCTTGTCCAACTTTGAAGTTTTGTAGTTGATTTATGTGAGTGAGGGTTCTTTTTCACTGGCATGTGGTGAAACGGGAATCTTGTCCAATAGCACCAAGCATATGGCATGCTACTTCAAGTAATTTTCCTGCCAACCAAACCAATAAATTAAGTCAATAAAATATTATTCAATTTATATATACAAAAAAATCAGCACAGAAAGCAACTTGTAAACTTCCATTGGTTGATGAAAGCCACTCCACACCAACAGAAAGTCACAATGCAACAGCAACATATCTAATAATAAATAAATATAGATACCATCCAAGCCTTGTGACAGTACCTTACTGTATAAAATTGGACATCAAAACTAAACAATAAATTAAGAAAATCAATTCAATGCTCTATATATGAGATCATTAAGATGGATGCGTCCGATCTGACAGCCTTTAACTAACAGAGAAAGAAATTTAATTATGAATAGTTAAGAGTCAAATACATGTTCATTACTGCTTTAATTTAATACGAGAAACTTGCAATTTTCATAGCACTGACAGGATAGACCAACCATACTATAATGCTCCAAATACCATATCTCTCTATTTAATATAACAATTTTTTTTTGTGTGATTAAAAATTCATAATACGGACAAAAAAATCATGCCAAAGATATATTTTAAAGTCGAAAGATTATTGAAGAGAAGAATTATAAATTAATGGATCCTAGCTGTCGTTTTTGGTTAAGTGTAGTAGGAAGGAGGAAGGGAGAAAGAGAGCCTAAGATTCCAAAAACAACTTTATATTCTTTTTGAGGCCAACTTATGTGAGCTAATTTAATATACCAAACAACCACTTGGCAACAAAATGTGGTTGTGGTCACCGACAGACTCTTGAGCCAGCCCATTAGAGAGATTTGTGCGGTTTTTGACTTGGCCGACAGTTTCTAATACGTGCAAGTTTACGACTCACTTTGTCAACTTTTCTACTCAGATAGCTTTAGGGATATTGTCTCAATGAAATGGCGAAAGAAATAACAGGGTCAAAAGCATATAACTCTTTTCTACGGTTACGTTATTAATTTGATATAATAGAATCAATTAATATATTGTTTTATCTTTAACATACTTTGACCCACTAATATGCAACAACGATTTTACAGCATGAAAGTAATGGTTTGTGAAAGGCGGAAATCCAAAACTTTTAGGTCAAGGCAGAAATCAATTGAAACACAGCGTTAGCTTTTGGCTTTTGGCTTTTGTAGAAGGCAAAGCATCCAAAGCCACTAGTTTGATTTCATTTGTGATTTGTCTAAAAATAATACATGAGTCCTTCACGGACGGACCAACCCTATGACACCACAACAGACTGTATCCACAAAATGACAACTTTGCCCTCGGACCAACTCTGACCCACCGACACACCCTCCCTCCCCCTCTCACACCCTACGCTGACACTATCCCCGCCACAACACCCTCGTTTGGCTATTTCCGATTTATCGGCCGATATTCTACACATTTTATTAATATTTATCCGCATTTTCACAATTCCAATTCAACATCCGATATTCTAGTTTTAAATAATAAATAAAGAACTGATTATAATAATAATAACAAAATTACCTCTTCTAGGCTTTACTGCGACTTTGATGCTTTTTTTACTTTTCGGTTTCGTTGTCGTCTCCTCCACCGGAAACAATACGTCATCGATTCCCTGAACCGAAATTCGGCCATCAGTGTAAATATCGGGGTCAAACAAGTAGGCCGATCCGTCACCTTGACCGAATTTGACAGACCCATCAGCCTCCTGTGCGACGACTTTGTGTGGCAAACGCAGCGTATCGTACGATATTTTGCCGAATCTTCTTACGGCATTGTACATACTCTCCTCGGTCTGATACTCGGGAATGACATGGTAATATATAATCTGTTCCGGCGCGCCCGGCTCGCTCAGCTGGTCCGTGGTCAGCTTGGCCATGGCCTCGTCGTTCGGCGCCAGCACGGTGAGCACGTATCCTTCCGATACGAGCCTGCCCATTTCGACAGCGAGCGACGTCAGATTGACTAAAATATCTGCCATTTCGTTGTACCCGCCATAATGGAGGAGGGTTTGAATGAAATCCTTCACTTGTTTCTCGCCGTTGAAGTGGTGGTGAGGCCCACCTGGACCCGGGGCGGGAGCTGGAGCTAGTGACGGACCGGGAGCCATCGCGTCGTAAATGGGAAGGACCGGAGGTGAACCGGGTTTGACCGGTGGCGCCGGTTTCTTTAAACGATTGGTCCTGGGGTCGATCTCCGGCGCTCCTTCTGGCTTGACGGCCGAGATTGAGCGCAGACTCCGCCGGTTGTTGAAATCTTGTTGTACGGATCGAGGGACTAGCAGGCGCTCGATGCCGTGGATCACACCATCTGGACGGTGGACGGCGTTGGGGTGAATAACCTTAGCTTCGTTGATAAATTTCTCACCGGAATCTTGACAGGATACCTCGAGCGAATCGCTTGAGAGGGTGTGGTGCTGAGTCGACTCAGTGTTTTTCATCACTTCAATCCTCGTAGGCACAATGTGGTGAAGCAAAAGCGTCTGCAGAGACTTCAAATTCCCCGGTTCAAGCAAGAAGCGCTTGAACTCGGGATCGAGATCGCGCTCGAGAGCCTCATTCTTGGGAGCGAAAATGGTGATGTTGTGCTTCCCAACGGCCTCTTCAAGAGTCTGCAACAAAAGCGCCTTCTCGACGAGCTCCGCGAGCTCAGTGTAATGCGAGTCGAGAAGCGCGACGAGGACGGAGTTGGAGTTGATTTGAGTGGAGTGAGTGGAAGCCGCGGGAGTCTCCTGCAATGTAGCAGTGAATAACTGGAGTAGGAAGAGAAGATAGAAGAGAGCATTGGAGCACTTGGCCGCCATTGAAGAAGCAAAAAATGGAGTTTCTTTTGGTGGTCGAGATGGCTGATAAATAAACTTGAGCAGGTAAAGTTTATTTGCTTCAAAGGCCAGTCAAGATATTATTTTATTTTATTTCATTTATTTTGATTGGTGCTCTCTAGAGTTTGCTACGGTAAGCTAAGACTAAGAGTAGTTATAAGAATACGGAAGGAAGATGAGTTAAGGGAAAGGAGAGATTGAGATTGAGATTGGGATTGGTTTGGTGAAAAATAACGTCGGTTGAGGGGGGTGAAATTAAAAGGAGAAGATAAACACGTGGGAGTGGGACTTACCCCTTAATATTTATATGCAAGTATGATTGTAAGAGAAGAGACTGACTTTTGCACTTTGCCGGCACTTGAAGTTTTACCATTGAAAAGGATGTTGTTTGAGGTGTCACGTTTCCCAAACTTTAACAATCGTAATATCTATATCTAAGGTAATACTAACAACATCTAAAAGAAACCAACAAGCGATAAAAATCTGAATTATTATTGCTGTAAATTAGTACAAATATTTATCTAAATTAATGCAATTGGGACAAATATATACATAATATTAAAAAATTTGTGCATTATATGGAAATGCACGTATTATTAATAAGGCGTTGTAATGCTATCATAAATTTGACAATAACTACTTACAAATAATATAATCATCATTATAGGAGTCTTTTGTGTCGGTAGCGTCTAAAGCAGGAAGAGATTCGACCGTCAAATATTATGATGTTTCATGCCATCACGATATAATGTTTGTTAATTTGGATTATTTTACACCCTTCATATGTGATTTGAACACTAAATATCTAGATCTACAGTTAATCTAGAATTATCATTTTTATATTAGACCATGTTTTGTGGTTATGCTTTAAGTGGGGAACGCAAACCAACTTGGCGGCCCTAACATTCATGAGTAATATCAATAGGCAGTCCCCACAATTTCCATCTCTTTTCTTACTACATGTCAGTTGTGAGTTGTGACCCGGAAACAAATGTGTTTCCCTCCGGTTCCACCATTTCCCTTTCCCTCCAATTATTTCAATGCAACCCAAATGAGATTTTTACCTTTTTTTAAAG
>JANKKB010002972.1:14218-83178 GCA_026225775.1 Bursera palmeri
GTGTTAGTTTAGTAAAAGTGTGGGGCTAAGTGTTTTCTTCAAATTTAATTGGGGGGTTATTGTCATTTCCCCCTTATTTTTCTTAAAAAAAAAAAACCCAAAATTTAATAGAATTTGTTTAGATTGATCATATTATAATTTTTCCATTTTGGTAACATATAAATATATGGTAAACATCACATAAATCAATAGAATTGGCCATGAATAATCATACTCATGTTTCCCAGTTATCATCATTATAATTACATTTGGTGGTTAGTGTAGATTAAATTAAAACACATTTTACATATTTTTCATAAAACAAATCAAATAAACAATATAGAAGTTGCAAAAGAAAGGCCAGGTTAAAATGGGTTTAACCAGTTCTATTCTATATCGCATGCATAAACATTGGTAGGTACCCAAACCGTCTCCGCGAAACGGCTATCATTCATGGCGGCACTTCTCCCGTGCACATGTTCTTCTTCTGGTAAAATTCCATTTTTGCCCTCTAATGGCTCCATATTTACACTTCCTGCCGTCCGCCCACTCCGTCTCCGTTCGAACTACCGCTTGCCTTGCAACGCCGTTAAAGCCGCTCTCTCCACCGTCGGTTCTCCCTTGACTTCTTCCAGCGACGGCCGCGATGAGAAGAAAAACCCTCTGCTTCAAGTCACTGATTTAACCGCCGTGATCGCTGAATCCAAACAGGAGATTCTTAAGGGCGTTAATCTCGTGGTCAACGAAGGAGAGGTCGGCCAGCTTAATTATTCACTCTTGATTCAAGTGAGTGATGAATATCTAACGTTTGTGATTTTTGATAGGTTCATGCAATAATGGGGAAGAATGGTTCCGGGAAGAGCACACTTTCAAAGGTCAGTTTATTATCTTTATTTCAATTGAAACGAAATTATTTGCTTGTTTTTGTCAAATAAAAAGAAATAAATTTCGTTTGGCGCCGAAATGTTTTGCATGAGCTCTCTGAATTGAGGAATAGACAGAGCCTGGTTTACTGGAGGTCTCTGATAAATTTTATGAAATTTCGAGGAAGGTCTTTTGATTTGAAAACTTAGTAGTCTCTTTATTTACTTTAGATATAATTTGGGGGAGTCTCTGTACTTCAGCTAAACTTCAGGGAGGATTTGTAAGATTTTATGGGAGGTTTATGCCTCTGATGAGTTTGGAGGAAGTAGTGGCTACTTGTACTTTAAGTAAATGTGTAAGGCTACTGAATTTTTCCTTAGAAAATGAGAATGAAGGCATGAATGGTGTAGGTTCTTGTTGGGCATCCAGATTATGAAGTGACAGGAGGTAGTGCCGTTTTTAAAGGGGAGAACTTGCTAGAAATGGAGCCGGAAGAACGCTCACTTGCTGGGCTGTTTATGAGTTTTCAGTCACCAGTTGAGATCCCTGGAGTCAACAATATTGACTTTCTTCACATGGCTTATAATGCTAGAAAAAGAAAACTCGGTGAACCAGAGCTGGGGCCCATTGAGGTTAGTGGGTTCATTGTAATTTCATTTATCTTTCTGTGCTTGTAGCATCATTGAAGCATTTTTACATGCAATTGCTTTATCTTTCGATGCTGTGTTGTGCTTGCAGTTCTATGCTTACATATATCCTAAACTGGAACTTGTGAACATGAAGACTGACTTCCTTAATAGAAATGTTAATGAAGGATTTAGTGGTGGGGAAAGGAAGCGCAATGAGATTTTGCAGCTTGCGGTATGATTTTTCCTGTTATGTTTTCTCTTACGTCTCCTTTCTATGTATTGATATTTTTATTAGTGGAAGGAAACCTATTGTGTTGTTGACTATGGGTTTTAGGGCTTGGCTTTCTTTGTAGTGGTTTTGAGATTTTGGGAATTCTCTGAAAAATGATTGAAATGGAAGTTGAAAATTGTTTGATGAGATTTTCTTTTGTCCGAAAGGGGTGGGTTTGGGAGGCTTGGGTCTACTTATGTTAAAGTTATTGTAGGTAGGGAAAGTTGAGAGAGCACTGGTGCTTAAAAATTGGCCTGTTTGAATATGCTTAAAAATTCTTCATTTCTCATCTATGTATTTATTTCTGCACATTACAGGTTCTGGGAGCAGACTTGGCTATATTAGATGAAATTGATTCTGGGTTAGATGTTGACGCACTGAGAGATGTGGCAAAAGCAGTGAATGAGCTTTTGACACAAAAGAATTCTGTATTGATGATAACTCATTATAGAAGGCTTTTGGAATTTATAAAACCAACATTTATCCATATAATGGTGAGTCATTTTGAAAATCAAGAAACGATTATTTGGATTTGTGTTTGCGGTAGAAGTTAGTTCCTAGAATGAAACTTCTGCATTATTTAAAATGAATATGTTGATATCATGTTTAAGACCTCACATCAGATATGATGAAACACTGTGGCTTTGGTATGACTTATATGAGTAACAGAAGCATTCAGTTCTTGGAGGTCGAAATTTTAAATGTGGTCTGAATATATTTACCCATAACCTTAGAGGTTTATATTTATTCATTGAAAGTTGGGTAAGCTATTTTGAAGATTTGTTGCTATGGTTGAACTTTTTTATTTCTGGTAAATCCTGTGTTCCTTTGTTTTATTTGTTTGTTTTCCTTACCGTATGATCAAGAAGTAGGTGGTGGAAGGTTTGTTCTTGGATCTACTTATCTATATATACATTTAGATATAGTTTGGTGATTAAGATAGGGAAAAAAAGATCAACTCAATGATGTAATCTGAACTAATGCAGTACTTAGTCATGGTTAAATTTCTGAATTTAACAGCATGGTTTCAACTTAATGGTTTACTCTGGATCAATGTTTTGTTTCCCAATATATGTGATTGTTCAGAAGAATATAATGCCCTTGACTTTTATGTTTCTCTAATTTCTATTCTTAAATCAGCCTTTGGTTTACTTGTTAAGGTTAGAGCATTTTGAAGCAATATACAAGACTTATCATAAAATGTTCTCATTCTTATTGGATCTATATGTCTTATGGTCTTTTAGGATGATGGGAGAATCATAAAGACTGGGGATCTCTCCATGGCAAAAGTTCTTGAGGAGGGGGGCTATAAGGCAATCTCTGATGCATAAATGTACACCATTAGTAACTGGTATTCTCTCTCTCTCTCTCTCTCTCTCTCTCTCTCTACAAAATTTTGTTTCTATTCTAAGAGATTTTGTATACCCTTTGTGAGTTCCATTCATTTAAACATATATAACCTCTGTGTTTGTTGTTGGTTCAAGAATTGTCTTTTGATTCAAAGATCAACTGAGGCTGGTGTTTCTAATTTACTGCTCCTTTTGAGAGAAAATGGACTTCTGGAGATTATTGACTTTGTTTCCCAAGCTGCTTGCAACTGTTCCTTTTTTGGTTATGGTTTCATTCTGATAATGTGCTCTATGGGATTGCGCTCAATTGATTGTAGAAGAAGAATCAAGGTGCTTCTTTTCCGTTGAGCCAAGGAAACCACTTTATAGTTATGGATCATATAGGACTGGCCGGAGTGAGGTTATGTTTGTACACCATGAATGGATAAGTTTAGTTCTGTAAAATGAGAGACAAAAGACCATTTCTGAATGATGGAAAGCAAAATGGGTTAGTTGTGGCTTTCCTATTTTAAAAAATTCAACACTTGAGAATCCAAATTTAGGGGTATTTGGCATTGTCTGTCAACCATGTACTCTCCATGAGTCAAGGAATATCTTGAAGATGAGGAGTTTCTTATAGCTAGACCTCAGTGAAATTGGAATTTGTGTCTTGCATTGTGGCACATATGATTCTTTTTTTTTTGGCTGAACTGTTTAGATAAGCAGTTTTAATTTCTTGCTGCAAACTTACTGCATTTTGTATGTCCTTGTTTATTAATCTTACTAGTTCTTCCTTTTCTCTTCTGTGGATCTTCAGCTATAGCCAGTTGTGTCAGGTTCAGAATATGGCGAGATGATATGTTGGGAAACATTGATTACTGCCAGCAAGATGCTGAGGTATGCTTACCTAAACATGTTGATCTATGATTACTTTTTTAATTAAAAAAAATGGTGAACTGGAAGTGGATGAAGAATTTCTATGCCACTAGGAGAGAGGTTAAAAAGTTGGAAGGAGGGAGGAGGGAAAAATCTGGTAAATTTAAGCTAATTAAACGTCAGAGAGATTTTGCTAGAATGAAAAATAATTATTTTATTTTCTTGCCAAAAAGGAAAATTATTATCAGAAGATAAAGAGTGTATGAGTCATCGGGTTATCATGCAATGGTGTCCTAACAGTACTAGCAATATTTATCTGTTAGTCTGTTGGTCATTCTGCCTAATCATCTTCAATGCATTAGATTTCTAAGTTCAAGAATTAACATGTGAATTTCTGAGTTTAAGATATAAACGAGAATGATCAATTCGAAAGACTTCTTAAAAATTGCACAGCATTGCTGTTGTCTTGTCTTGGACAACTCAGATATGTGATTGAGGTCTTTGCTGCAACTGAAATTGGTAGAAATGGCAGGCTACTTGTCCAGTTTTGGCTGGTCTACTTTAGTAATCCCATACTAGATAATAGTTCTGACATCCTCAAGTTAAAGGCGATTGACATCGTTCTTCATATTTTCTCGCCTTTTTAGCTTGGTTAAATCGTTGGTACCAAGAAAGCTCTTTTATATCCTATGATAGCATTGTATCTGGAAAACCAAAAAATTAATGAATCCAATCTTTAGTGGACAATTCATAAGGTATTGCTATAACAAGGTTGTCTCAATAAACTGAGACAGATTTGTTGAATCAATCAGGAATATCATGACGATTGGAAACAAAGAAAATTCAGATTTTACAAGTTGGACTACTAAATGATATAACTTCTTTTTTTTACCTTATTCTTGCAGATTTACCCAGAAAGATAATTGCTTGTGTCATTCCTCATGTTGAAGGAAAAGGATTGTCATATACTGTCTTAGGCAGACAGAAGTCTTTTTAACTAACGTGTTATGTATTTTATAGAAGGTATATCCTTTGGTTAATGCATCCTTTAGTTTAGATGCTCTGAGCTTTTTAAAGACATTTTTTGGCCAATAAATGTATTTTGGTTGATTTTTATTATTTACATTTCTCGGTTGGTGGTGCAATTGATTAGTTCTTTTTTATGGAGTGACTTCTTTAAGCTCGGAAGGTTTACATTGTGAATTTCATGTTTCATACAATATGCCTACCCAAGGACATGGGTGAATTAGAACTGGAAACAAATGAGTAATGAAACAGAGATTGATCATTTAAGGGTAAAGTTTCAGGCGTGATTATTTTCTACTTTCTTACCGGGGAAATTGCTGCAGTAATCTTAATTGATTGTTAGCAAACATTCGATTGTTTTTAAATTGGCATTCTATACTTCAATCTATTTTGAATGCCAATTTATCACATTCCTAAATATATATTTATTTTGTCAGTTTATATGCAATATTAAGATTTAAAAACTATCCAAAAATCAATTGCAATATAAGGTCTAATACCTTTAACGAACATTTCTTTTCCCATTTTTTCTTGGATTTTCTTGTTGAGCTAAAGTTAATTTATTCAGTTTCAATTTGCTGATATCATAAAAATCTTTAAAAAGAATATTTATTAATTCGTGTGAACCCGTGGGGTTTTTCCGAGGTTTAGCGGACAGACACAGACGAATAATGATAATAAACAATTACCCTTCTAACACTAAATCTTTTTAGTTCAGTAATTGCATATTTCCACATGTAAATATCAGTAAAAAACAAGAAAGAAACAAAGAAAGAAGAGATCGATTAATTAGCTGTCCGATTGCTGGCAACCATTAGCTCCCCAACTGATGTGATTCTGCTGAGCCAATCACCATGAGCGACCTCCCACCGTATCCTCCAATTGAGCCAACCAACTTCGACCTCATTGTGATCGGCACCGGCCTTCCTGAATCCGTAATTTCTGCTGCCGCATCCACCAACGGAAAATCCGTCCTCCACCTTGACCCCAATCCCTTCTACGGTTCCCACTTTTCTTCTCTTTCCATCCCTGAACTCGTTTCCTTCCTCGAGACTCGCTCTACTCCTTCCCCCCCTGATCACCATCATGATGATATCACCATCCGCCCACTCTACTCTGGTGTCGAGATTTCTAATTTTGCCCCTGACCTTCTCAATGAACACTCCAGAAAATTCAATTTAGATTTATCTGGACCTAGGATTTTGTTCTGTGCTGATAAATCAGTTGATTTGATACTGAAGTCTGGCGCCAGTCACTACGTTGAATTCAAGAGTATTGATGCGAGTTTTGTGGCGGATGGTGATGGGAACTTATGGAGTGTGCCTGACTCTCGTGCGGCGATTTTTAAGGACAAGAGTTTGGGTTTGATGGAAAAGAATCAGTTGATGAGATTCTTCAAGCTTGTTCAAGAACACTTGAGTGGAGATGGAAGTGAAGAAGCAAACACGAGAATCTCAGAGGAGGATTTGGATAGCTCTTTTGTTGATTTTTTGACGAAAATGAAGTTGCCTCGCAAGATTAAATCGTGCGCTTATTATCTGCTAGTCAGATTTCTGTTTTGTTTGTTTCCATTTGCTATTCGTTGATTCTTTTTTTCCCTTTTAGGATTATTCTTTATGCGATAGCCATGGCAGATTATGATCTAGAAAACAGTGATTGTAAAGATTTGCTCAAGACGAAAGATGGAATAAATCGACTAGCTCTCTACACCTCATCTATTGGTAGGTTAGTGTTATTGTTAATGTCCCACTCTTTTTAGTTACTGTAGTATTGGCTCTCTATAACTCTTTCTTCTCTTATTGTTTATTTATTCAGGTTTCAGAATTCCCTTGGGGCTTTAATATATCCTATCTATGGACAAGGTGAGCTACCACAAGCCTTTTGTCGTCGTGCTGCTGTCAAGGGTTGTCTTTATGTAAGTTTTTTATGGTTGCCATTTGCTTTATCTTCTATGAGAACATTGTTGGTGTTGATTGTTTTAGATGGCCGCAATTATGTAATTGTTTTAATTTCAAATATTGTGGTGTAACGGGGAATAAATTGGTAAGTATGAATATGAAATTAAATTATGTTTGGAACATGGATGGTTCTGTATCTGTGATTGCCACATCTGTTCCCAATAGCAGTATGTTGCTAGCTCATCTACTTTAAGGATATCTAGAACCAAAAACAACAGTTTTACTAACACTTTTTTCAAGTCTCGCAAATAATTTTATTCAGACATCCAATTTAAAATTTCCTTTTGTGATTCCATTTTGAGTTAATTGAATGGATTCAATCTTTTAGCAGAATTGGTTAGCATCTGACCCCTAAAGGAAAATTTTGAAATCATGTTCATTGATTAGACTACATTACTTTGTTTTGAAGGAATTTTTGTTGTTGTAACTTTGTTGAGTTTAGACATTCTTCTGAATCAGAAACTCTGTGATGTAGGTTCTGCGGATGCCTGTGATTTCTCTGCTTAGAGACGAGGTGCAAAGTTTAGTTATGATTTTAGTTAGTACTGGTAGTAATTATTTGAAAGGAACTCAGTATCGGTTCTTGTCATGAGGTATATGTCGGAATTGAATATTCTCATTTGAAACCTTTGTAGGACAATGGGTTTTATAAAGGTGTTAGATTGGCATCAGGTCAGGACATATTCAGTGACAAGTTAGTCCTAGATCCGTCCTTTGCAGTTCCAAGGCCGTTAGCATCATCTCCTAGTGAGCAATTGCAAGAAAGTTCCCAAGCTGTCAGTAATGTTAGAAGGAAGGTAGCTAGGGGAATATGTATCACGAGGAGTTCCCTAAAACCAGATCTATCAAATTTTATGGTTGTGTATCCTCCTAGATGTAAGATTGAACTTTTTTAGCATGCACTTTGCTGAAGACTTGATGTTGAGATATAAAGAATATTTACTCAAGTTCTTTCTCCTTTTTGGTCCCATGTAGCTTTGTTTCCTGAACAGAATACCTCAATCCGAGTTCTGCAGCTTGGTGGCAATTTGGCTGTTTGTCCTCCACACTTGTAAGTTTGTTTTCATGTTGAAGCTGGTGATAATTATAATTTTCTATGCATTGTCTTTTCCTGATTTCACAATTAGTTATGAAAGATGTTTTGGAATGTGCATCATAATAAGCAACAATTATGCTTGTGACAAAACAAAAATTATGCCTGCAAATTAAGTTCCACTTTTTTGGTTCTATGTTAATCTGTGAATTTTAGATGTCTGATATGAGAATTTAATTCCCAATTACTTGTTTAGAGAAATTTTATGATACTTGAGTTCACATTTTTTGCCTTTTTTTTTTCTTGCTCAGGTTTGTATTGTATTTTTCAGCTTTGTGTAATGAGGTGAATCAAGGGAAAAAGTTATTAAATGCAGTCTTGAGTGCTCTTCAGAAACTTCTTGTCCCTGGAAATGCAGAAAGTAGCTCCGCAGTTGAAATTGGGGATGCAGAAGTAAAACCAACTTTACTTTGGAATGCATTCTATATTCAGGATCTAACTATGGTTTGTTTTACATCTTGACTTTTCCTTGCTTCATCTTCTCTTTTAATTATTGTATCATAGTAATAAGTATTATCATGGATTCTATTGTGTTATGTTTTGTCTTGTTTTTAATCTTTTCCTGTTCTTTTGTGGAAACATCTCTCAGTTGGATGGCCAGTTTGGGCAGTTGCAGTGGTCCTAGAGAATTTAGTTTGTTTAGGGCATTAATGTTGACATTGTTTTGACTTTTGTAATGCCAGTTGACTAAAAGTTTATATTTTAATTTCAGGGTCAATTTGGATCCATTAGCTCCAACATCATGCCAGATGGAAATCTAGACTACAATGATGTTTTAGTTGCAACCGAACAGGTATTATGCAGCAAATTATCATTTTCTCAGCAAAGTTAATCTTTTTGCCGACACCCAGTTGTGTACAAAACAATGCATGTTTTCTTATGCTGATTAGAATTTGGCGCTGGTGCTGGACAGCTATTTCAGAAAATGTATCCAAATGAAGAATTCTTTCCAGAGACTGCTTCACCCGAGAATCCTGATGATGATGCTGGTCTTTAGAGACCTGAAAGAGCTTTGCTTCACCCTACTAGTTTATGTGTCATAGAAAAGATTGAACCTGTTGCATTTCTCTCCTCAACAATGATTTGGCCCAGAAGGTTGAGACTTCACAATTATGGGGGGCTTATGAAGTGAAGCTGGTCCTTTCAAAAACTCTTGTGGGCGTCAACGCTCATTTGTTCTGTTTGGCACCTCTTTATACAATTCCAGAACTTGGTAAAGAAACTCAACCATGACCATTTAATCTTGAGTTATTAATACTGCCAACGCTGTGCCATAGATTTTTTCAATTTTCCTGCAAAGTATACAAGAACCTATGAAGTTAAAACTGTGGGTTGTATCTTTTAGCAACCGTTTGTCTTCTGGTGATCAAGTTATTTCATTTGGGAAAAAATTATTAATAAAATATTGTCATTTAATACAAGGTAAAGTAAATTTGCAACTTTTGTCAAAGTCGATGCTGGTCAAACCAGCAGTCTCGATGCTACTTCCTTTGTTTCAGAGTCAAAAATAGGTAAATTAATGCTTCACTTCTAACCTCCTTTCCGCAACGTGTGCGACCGAGGTTCCTTGGTGTTGTACGTAATTTGCGTTGACAAAATAAGTTGAAAAAATAAATAAAGAATTAACTTACAGGAAATAAAAGCATCAAAGTGTTATGAAAACTTTAGGTCCAAATTAAGTTAACCTAAATTTCAGAGGCTTGAAGAAGTTTCCTTTTTAAATATTATATTCTAATTTTTATTATCTCATTTGGTTTCGTTAATGTATTTTGGATTAACTTCTATAAATTATTTACATGTTTAGCTATATCATATGTAGTATAATTTTTTTTATTTGAAGAATCAAAAAATCATTAATTAATTAATTGATTTTATTTTATATTTGTCAAACCTAACAATGCAAAAGCTAAATATTCACGACGATAAAAAAATAACCAATTGTTGAAAAGGCAACCTCATGGCCCCCACGTCTCATAATGGCTCCACCGCTGTCTGGTTGTTTCTTTGTATAATAGTAATTGAGTTTTAGAACGCAAAAACTCTTCTATTGTTGGATTTTTGGTAAAAAAAAATCAGCTATATTAGTTTTATTCATACATTAAAGTGAATGGACAAAAATACCCCTTGTTAAGACTTCTGCACCGTTTTGAATAATTTAGGTGATCTTAAAATACTTTTGAAAAATATATTCTAAGAACCAATAGATATAAATAAGAGATAACTAATAATATTTTCTTTTTAAAAAATAATATAGTAATTTATATACATATAGGCCATAAATAAATCGATAGGGGTATTTTGGAGAATTAAAACAAAAATAAAACTTTCAGCTACTTGCTTTAAGATAAAAATTAAAATTTTTATTCTTTTTATTCAGATAAAATTGTTTTACAATCAGATTTATGTGAAGAAATAAATGCTTTAAAAAATTTAAAATACGAGAGTAAATTAAATTCAGGCTTCAGATAAAAAAATAAAACATATTTTAAGAGAAAAGAGTTGTCTCATAGACTGTTCCACCTCCAAAAATTGACTCATATAACTTTAAATCTAAACTTTGCAAATTTTCATTTATTTATCCTTCATTGCATGGTTAATTAATTTAAGCGAAAGTACCTCAATTTGTATTATGCCTAAGTTTCAATAAGCCTATCAATTTATTTATTTTTAAATTAAAGTTTAATACATAGTCGTAGTTGAGCTATTCTTTTATTACGGTTACCCTTAAGAGTATGAGCTTTATAGCTTTTTTAAAAGTGAGTAATAGATTACTAAAATTAAATGATATCCTTTTTGACCAATAAATAATTAAATAGTCATTTAAAGATTCTAACCTCATTAATCACTTTTTCATAGAATTTATTGAGTTTGGCCACATTAAGGGCCAGTAATTTATGACTGAATTAAAAATTTAAATAATAAATTTTATTTTAAAATTCAACAGTAATTGCTAATTAGAAGAGTAATGATTCCAATTATTACATGGTTTACACGAAAACGTTTTTAATTAATAATTTAAAAATACATATAATAATGTGAAAAACACTCCAGTGAACTTCCCTTCCAATGCTTAAGCTTTTTACTAAATTTCTAAATTGCCCCTCTCTGTCTCCCCACTAAAACAAACACCCCGTACCCCGTTTCTTTCTCCAACACCCAATCGTCTCTCTCTCTCTCTCTCTCTCCCAATACTTCATACTTTCATACTCTTCTCTTCGATTAACACTCGATCGTACGCCCAGCCATGACTCTGATGACTCCTCCGCCGTTGGATGTAATTACCAAATCTCTTTCTATCCCATTAATTCTCTTCCTTCCTTTGTTACTTAATTCGTTTTTTTTTTTGTTTGTTTAAATTTTCTAAAACTAAGAAGTTTGATGCAGTTGTTCGTCTCAATTGACCTAGAATTGATTGTTTATAATCATCCATGTTTAGCTGCTGGGTTTTTTATCAGTAGATCCAAGTTCTGTTTAAATTTGATTTTTGGATTTTGTTTTTTGTTTTGGTTAGAGACAGGAGGACGATGAGATGTTGGTTCCGCACGCCGACTTCGCCGACGGTCCTCAGCCAATGGAAGGTCTAATAGTTCAATTCTGATTTTTAAATTAATCTGTCTTTTTTTTGAGAATAGTCTGTGGAAATTTGAATCGAATTGATATTATAGGATAAAAGTTGTTTTTATGCTATTATTAATGAATGATAGGTTTTGCTTTGTAGAAAGTGAAGGACTATTGTTGTATTTGTATTTGGTTGAGTTGAGGGAAATTTGAGATTAAAGTGGTTCAATTGATTTGCTTGTTACTGCATTTTGTTCCGGGAGTTAATTGTTTATCTGTTTGGTGAATTAAAGTTTACTTTAAACTTTTAGTCAGTTCATCTAATTCCTTTGTCTTTGTCTCTCTCTATTTTTTTTTTGGGAGGATTTATAAGTCAACTGGTAAAAGAACTGAAATTTGAAATTTGAGATATGGTTTTCTCACGTTAATTTTTATACTTTTCTAGTGACTGAATGAGGCATTAGTATCTCAATTTATTTCACTCGGCTTTTTTTTTTTTTTTTTTTTTTTTTTTTTTTTTTTTCNTGAATGAGGCATTAGTATCTCAATTTATTTCACTCGGCTTTTTTTTTTTTTTTTTTATTAGCACAAGCAGAAACTGCAAGTACAGTAGACACTCAGGCAGTGGATGATCCACCATCAGCAAGGTTCACATGGACAATTGAGAATTTTTCGAGGCTTAATACCAAGAAGCTGTACTCTGATATATTCTATGTTGGAGGTTACAAATGGTATACCAGATCTCTCCTCCTTTATTACTTATTTATATGGCTAGCTGATAATTGTTACTGTGGTTGATCACTGAGAGTTGCGTTGAATTGCATTTATAAGGCGGATTCTCATTTTTACGAAGGGGAACAATGTGGATCATTTGTCGATGTATCTAGATGTTGCAGATTCACAAAATTTACCATATGGGTGGAGTAGATATGCACAGTTCAGCTTAGCTGTCGTCAATCAGATGCATAGCAAATATTCAATTAGAAAAGGTACTTTCTTCACTACAAGCACCATGTCGTAAAGAATCTCATTGTCCTTTTCGTCAAATAAAATGTATTTGGTGTATGTTTTAGGATAAAAACATTTAGGGAATTGAAAGTAAAAGTGTACATTATTCTCATGTTTTTGGGCTATATTATAGTTGCTTTCTGATCTTGGCTTCTTTTGTGGTGTAGGCATTTCTCTCTCCTTTTTTTTTTGGTATGATACAATAATGTCAGTTCGTTTAATGAACAAGGATTGGTGATCATTATTTGACGTAGGCCAGGTAGAATATGAATATGGAATCAGAGAGATAAAGGGGGAAAGAAAGGAAAAGAGATGAGAAAAACAATTAGAAGAAGAAGAAAGGAAGAAAACTAGAGCAATTATAGGGGGAGAAAACCAATTTCAGTTGTCAAACATCAATATCAATGTCTTACCAATAACAAAATGAAAGACCCTGTTATGGTCTACGCCTAAAAAAGAAAATGAAAATGAAATCTATTTTAAATGAGTACTGACTGAAGTCCTACTCAAAAGAAGCTAGACAAGTAAGAATTAGAGTCAAATATATAATTTCGTAAAAACGAATAACTTCCTAAAATAATACTTTTAACTTTAGATTCTAGATTCTCCATTGTTCTCCCTGAGAAAAAGAAGAATTTACTGTTGATGATAGATGAAGCTGTCCACTGGCTTAGGTGTTGATAAACGAAGCTTTTATGTTATTAGCTCAGACTATGGTGAAGAATGTACAAATACCTTAATCAAATGAATTCCTTAAAGGTTACAAAATGTTGGTGAGAATGCATGACTCATTAATTCCTGAACTATGAGTTAAATTTGAAAGGAATTAGATGAGTATATATTTGATCACTGGTTCATATCCATTTATTGTTTAGAAACATTATCATCTGTCTCAGATGTTTATTGGACTTCTTCACTCTTTGAATCAACTTTAAGGTTATGCTCATCTCTTAGAGTTTAGTTAAAAGGATATAACATATAAGACATGTAAAGATATTATGTCTTGAGCTCATGAAGTTAGAATTCTTTTTATCTAAGGATGTCTGAAATGGATAGTTAATTTTAAATTTGATTTTTTTTTAAAACCCTTTTCTTCTGTTTTGGTCAATATGGAAAGGGAGAAGCACTTTAATAGATGACAGTTTGGAAGTGGATGGAATAATTGCAAGTTTATTGTTTTGCTCTAGCTAAAGCATGCTGATGGAGGCTACATGAGAAGTTCTTAAATTGCAGTCTTTTCTTTGTATCTTCTTTAATTTAGGAAATAGACGAGTTTTCTTAAATTGCAGTCTTTTCTTTGTATCTTCTTTAATGTAGGAAATAGACGAGTTGTTTGTGGTGCTTTTATGTCAACATGTGCACCTTGCCATGGATTATTTTGTCTTCTTTAGAAATTATTATTAATTTCGTTGTTATTTTTCTTCAGTTGCTTTCAAAAAGTTAGGGACTGTTCATTAAATGATAAATAAGATTTGATTGATGTATTAGTTGATTTTGGGTAGAAAATAGTTTGTTTGGCTTTGAGTATGGATCTTTGAGGCCTGTATTCTGGTGGGGCAACCAGGAGTCATCTCTGTGTTGCGAAGTGAGTTGTCTCTCTTTAGGAAAATTTCACTAAACTCCTCAAGGTGTAATAACCTAAAATTGGTGAGTAGAAAAGTTATTTGAATTTGGTTTGGTTTTTTAGAATGGTGATTTTGGCTTGACCTTTGATGTTGATCACTCATGATGGGTGGTGCAGACTATCTGATTTGTATTCATTATTTTGTTACTTGTAATTAGTATGCATATGTGTAATTCTTTTGGATAAGAAGGTGAACTTAGTAGTAACAGAAGATAAAAAGATGTAAAGGAGTCTTTCTCAATAAGTAATAAATATATGTCTTATCTCTGCCATTGGGCTATGGTTCAAAGGGTAAAGGCCTGAAGGGTGGACCAATCTTGGGATAGGTTAAGCATTAAAGAGTATGCCAATTTGTATTGATTCTCTACAATATAAATGAGGCATGTCTTTTATAGGTTTTCCACAAAACAAAATGAAGATTGTTGTCAATTTCCTAACTTTTTTTGTCAACATCAAGATAATGTTGTCAAGCTACGGTTGCTTGGTACAACCCCCTTCTAACCATAGTGTAGTGTTATTGAGTATGTATGATATAACTTCTATTTTGGTGATGATTCTGATGTTCACAATGCAGATACTCAGCATCAGTTTAATTCACGTGAGAGTGATTGGGGTTTTACTTCATTTATGCCCCTTGGTGAATTGTATGACCCCAGTAGAGGTTATCTTGTGAATGACACGTGCATAGTTGAAGCTGATGTTGCTGTTCGGAGGGTTGTTGATTACTGGTCACATGATTCCAAGAAAGAGACTGGTTTTGTTGGACTTAAAAATCAGGGAGCTACTTGCTATATGAACTCTCTTCTCCAAACACTGTATCATATTCCATACTTTAGAAAGGTTTGTAAGTTTACTTCTTTTAACTTATCATATTGAGATGATTAGCAAGGAAGCTCTATATCTTGTTTATTGCAGGCTGTGTATCATATGCCGACAACTGAAAACGATATGCCATCAGGAAGCATTCCTCTGGCTTTGCAGAGTTTATTTTATAAGCTCCAGTACAGCGATACAAGTGTAGCGACAAAAGAGTTGACTAAATCTTTTGGATGGGACACATATGACTCTTTCATGCAACATGATGTTCAAGAGCTTAATAGGGTTCTTTGTGAGAAACTTGAAGATAAGATGAAGGTATTGGGTTTTATGGTTGCAGAGTTCTACTATTTCTTTTGACAACTAATGATGTTTAAAGAGTCTCTCTTGCTGGCTTAGGGAACTGTTGTGGAGGGTACAATACAACAATTATTTGAAGGACATCACATGAACTATATTGAATGCATCAATGTGGACTATAAATCAACGAGAAAAGAATCATTTTATGGTACATTTTACTGTGGATTACTAACTTAGCAAGGATTTATTTTTGGTGCCTATGGAATTTAATATATTTAATTGTAGATCTTCAGCTTGATGTCAAAGGATGTCGAGATGTTTATGCTTCTTTTGACAAGTACGTGGAAGTGGAACGTCTTGAGGGTGATAATAAATATCATGCTGAGCAACATGGTTTACAGGTGAAATGCCTTAGAAACATGAGAACTTGTGTTTGTCAATAACTTGTCGCCATAACTTAATTAATCAAGTTACAAAGTTTTGACTAATGTAATGTCAAAGGAAATAATTATTTCTGTGTTTGTGCTTGGAAACTTTATCTTGTTGTTTCATTTCTTGAGGTTCGTGTCACTAGTTTCCATCCTTTTCTTAAAATATTTTTTATATATATTTTGGTCTTAAGCTGTGATTCATTGTTTGTTTTTTGTTATTGAACTGTAGTGATAATTGTTACTCTTAGATTGAATTACTGAGTGCCATTTTTGTCCATATGTTTCTGGTTGCTTAAATACTTTTTTCTATGGAATTGTTTTGGGCCTTTTCAGGATGCTAGGAAGGGTGTCCTTTTCATTGACTTTCCTCCTGTTCTGCAACTTCAATTAAAACGGTTTGAATATGATTTTATGCGGGATACTATGGTCAAGGTTAGTAGTTTAGCATATAATTCTTTGCCTTATTATATTCGCACCTTGTTTTTTTTTTTTTTGGGTAAAGCGTTTCACATATGCAAAGGCAAGAATTCTTCTTCGGGTTATCTTCTATTCTACCCTCAATTCTCTACTTTATTCTTATACTATTTTCTTCTTAATTATCTGTTTATTTTGTTTAGAAGCAAGAATTCTATCAATGTTAAAGAGAATACTAATTTGCTAAGTGTCTGCTTGGTTTGATTCTATGTTCTATTAGTACAAAAATGTGTTGGGATCTATATATATATATATATATATATTTATTTATTTATTTATTTGATTGGAAGCAAAAGATGTGTTGTTTCTCGATGTAGACATGAGGTATCTTCACCTCAAATCCTAGATTAGGACATATCTACACATAGACATGTATGGATACATGCACATCTGCAATGTATTTATTTATGCGTTCATGCATTATTTATGCACATGCTAATACTAAATCAGATATGGTCTTTCCAATGGATAGATTTTTGGGTGCTCATGTTCTCATCATCTTTGGTAAAAGTCAGTCTACCACATAGATATTTGTAAACTCATGTACTGTGGTTCTTTGTGGTTCGGCCTTACTTGTTTAATTTAACATCTTATCTTGGATGGCATGACTTGGTCCTTGAAAGTTTGAACACATGGGATGCGATGCAATTTCTTGTGCTTCATTTCATATTTGCAACTTTCATGCATTGATGCTTTATGATTGGATCTCTTGTATTATGGATGACCAACAGATAAATGATCGATATGAGTTTCCATTACAACTTGATCTTGATAGAGATAATGGAAAATATCTATCACCTGATGCAGACAGAAGCGTTCGCAATCTTTACACTCTTCACAGGTATTATGTCAGTATTCAGAGGTATTTTTTGAATTCAAGGGATTAAAGAAATCAAGAGAGTGAAATTTAAATTTATAGAAAGTGCTGGAAGAAAAGAAAATACTAGAAGGATATTATCTTTGAAGGAAGAAATAAAAGATCACAACTGAAACAAAGAAATTTTTTTGACGGAAGAAATTTCTTAATAGAAACTTTCTCCTAAAGGATTTAACATTGTAGAAGGCTTAAGTAATGAAAACTCAAGATATTTTGATTTTGTGATCATCTATGTCATTTTTATATCTGTTTTGTATCTTTAGGTGGAATGTGGTCATGCTGTTAATATTGCTGATATGAACTTGTGGTCAATGACAGTCATTATTGTTCATTATTATTACTGTATGCTTTTTCAATCTGGCTGTAGTTTCTTTTGCTTTCGTGCTGATTGCCTAACTTGTCTGTCTTTTCTTTTTGGTTCCAAATTCCTGTTGTGGGCTTCTCTTTTCTGATGTATGGATATTTTATTGCTGCTTTGCTTTTGAAGATCATAACTCTATTGTTGCTTGCAGTGTTTTGGTTCACAGTGGTGGGGTGCATGGTGGGCATTATTATGCTTATATCAGGCCAACCCTTTCAGATCAGTGGTATGCCTATTTAAATGTAGACCTTATATGGACCATAATTTCACTTCCTTTCCTACACAATTGCATAATTAAAAATTTTAAATGAAATAAAATATATAATTTGCACACAGATAAGTGCAGAAATTAGTATATTTATATTGTTTCTGGTTTAGTAGCGTGTGAGGTGTAGTCTTTATTTTTCTTTTTAGACACTGGTGCATCTTTTTGTTTTTATTTTTTTCTACCATGGTCTTCATGAAAATCAACTTCCTTTGTCAAAATTGTTGTAGTTATTCATACATGAAATTGTATAGGATTTGGTTACACTATTTTGTCTGTCTGTAAAAAAAAAAAAAATACTAAAAAAATTCACATGCTCTTTTTTACTTATTAATTTATTTTTAATTTTTGGCCATTTAAATTTAATCTTTTTCTTTTTCCTGATCCTTTTTATTTTTTCATTTAACGTACCTAAAGATATTAAGTTATGATAAAGGCCTTATGTTTCACATAAGTTGGAGGTGACAATTCATGGGGATGAGATTTGAGTCATGTTGAGGTGGAGGTTTTATATTTAGTCAAATTGAACTCAACTTGTTCAATTAATTTTGTTAGTTATCTCATAAAAAAAACCAAGAACTTGATAATTTTCATTTATATAAGAGGAAGGTGCTTATAATTAGAGTCAACTAATTTGAAATGACAATCCATAAAACTTAATCTTGATCATAGTTGTGACACAAGTGTCCTTCGGTAGTTATCCAAAAGTGATAATCTAAACTATAAACAATTTCGTTGAACCTATACCAGTGCAGTAATATGGATCAACATAAGACACGACATTCTATTTATAAAAGAAAGTTGAACAGTTGTTTATTGTAAAGATAAGTCATCTTGTCAATCGCCAAAAGCTACTACTACCTTGTCTAATCGTGAATAACCAAGCTTCAAAGCAGAAAGGAAATCATGGTTAATATTTTATAATAGAAGGTGGCAGTGATTGGTAAAGCCTAAGAATTTTTGTTAGCTAGAACATTCAGTAACATTTCTTTTATACTTTTTTGAAATGATTTAGTTTCATTTTTTGATCTCCATTTAGTTTTGTTTTAGCCTTTGTTATAGTATTGTTGGTAAATAGAATCATAGACATTACTTTGCTTTTAGTGTTTAATGATAGAGATAATGTTAGTTTCATTAAAAGTTTGTGTAGCATATAACTAGCTCTTTGTGTGGTATATGCAAACTGAAATCTTTTTGGGGGCGATGAAGTCAATAGAATTGCAAACATTGGTAAATTTGCAAATGGTAACATATTCTCTGTTCTTTGTTTTAAGATTAGATTTATATATTTTTTTTAATTCTCTTTCTAGATTTTAATTTCTAGCTTTTGATGGATTGCATTACTCATTCATACACATGTACGCTTGAATGTGCATTTTATTTTTTATTTTTTCCTGGAAGATTCACTGTGGATATATCTTATGCAATAACATGTTGCAGCTGCATCATTTCTGTTATATTCGCACTCACTGGGATTGCTCGTATGTAGGTTCAAATTTGATGATGAACGGGTAACTAAAGAGGACATGAAGAGGGCATTAGAGGAGCAGTATGGTGGTGAGGAGGAGGTAGTGGTGTCCGGAGCCTTACTCAGTCTGTGGTTTAATTTTATACTTATTGTATATCTAAATGATGCTTCCCACTATTCTGCTTACATCTAGCAGTTACCACATGCGAATCCTGGGTTCAACAATTCTCCATTTAAATTTACAAAATACTCAAATGCATACATGCTTGTGTATATTCGTGAAAGTGACAAGGACAAGATCATCTGTAATGTTGATGAGAGGGATATAGCTGAGCACCTTAGGGTAAGGTGTTTGATATTATTCATCAATTGTATAAAAGTTTGATGTTATTTTCTTCCAACCTAAGTTTATGGTCTGAACTTTGCAAATTACATTTTAGATACGGTTGAAGAAAGAACAAGAAGAAAAAGAGCAGAAGAGAAAGGAAAAAGCAGAGGCACACTTGTACACCATGATAAAGGTTTTGACATATCAAATCCTATCTTGTTTCCTCTCTTATCTAGACATTCGTTAACAATAGTTCCTGATTCAATTACTTTGTGCGTTTAGGTTGCACGGAGCGAGGACCTACTTCAACAGATTGGAAAGGATATTTATTTTGACCTTGTTGATCACGAAAGAGTTCCAAGTTTCCGTATTCAGAAACAAACGCCTTTTAATGTTTTCAAGGTACTATTTTTCATTTTACTTTTCACATCATTTTTCGAAATTTTATTTGCTTTTGAGGAACGGGATCAATTTAATCAACTGAATAATTTTGTTTAATTGATTTGTCTGCTTAAATAACTGAGACTTACTGTAGAGGTTCTGTAATGGGTGAAGTTGATGTTGACTTTGTCAAATATGGAGGCATTGAGGTTTTTCCATAGGCAAATACATCTTCAATTGTTGATTAGAATATAGCCATAATAGAAACTCTACACAAATATGAAGCAAGTAGTTTCAAATGGACAATTAAGTAAGAAAATTTAGCAACAAAAAATATATAATCACACCTGTCCTTCTCAATTATCTATGTATCTTACAAAATCAACACTTCACCCTGTTTTAAACGGATTTTTAAAGTACAAGCTAGCTCAAAGCCCCTTCCTAACTAAGTAAAGAAGTGTCTTCAAATTCTATGTCAAATTGAAGCTTAAAGAGAACCAACCAGATTTTATCGTGTAGGTAGCTGATTTCATCTTCTTGTTCTTGAAACAATCTGTTTTTCTTTGTTGCCAGATAGCAAAAAAAAGAGAAAAAAAAAAAAAAGAAAATAGAGCAAGCACACTTCAACAAGATCTTAGACTGTTATCCTTTTCCAAAAGTAAACACATTTTTCATAAGTAGAGATTGATGAGATTTTAAAATAGCCCACACAATATTTGCTTGTTTACACAATTCAGCCCATTAAAAAGATGCTAGTGAACAATGTAGGAATATAATTAATTATGCTGTCTCTTCATTTTTCCTACACATTACACACCACTTTCTTGCACTGAATATTTGCTGTTTCTTTGAGTCTTAGCTGATGAGCTGTATAGCTTTAAATTCCAGGGGGCACTTTGGACACTTAGTTTGCCTTGTTCTTGTACTTTCTTTCATATACATATGAATATTTCTTTCATTCAATGAAATTAACGATGCACAACTTTATTGTAAAATTTCATTTCCTTTGCTCTTTATAATGAACCTACTTGATTATTTACATTTTCTGCAGGAAGAAGTTGCTAAGGAGTTGGGAATACCAGTGCAATTTCAACGTTTCTGGTTATGGGCAAAGCGCCAAAACCATACTTATCGCCCTAATCGACCACTGACTCCTCAGGAGGAGGCACAGTCGGTAAGTAACTTTTGACTTTCCATTTTTTTATCTGTCCTCAGGTTTTACACACACACACGTTTTACTCCCTTGAGCTGTGTATTCCTACTAGTAGTCAAACGGTGAAGGGGATATGAGGCCTGTCTTCTGAAGTAATTTCTGTTAGAGATCATTTAAGTTTGTCTTGGGAAGAAGTTGAGGGTGGGGTGTGGTGGGTTGGGGTACGTGTGGGCTTTGTAGAAAGAAGGCAACAGATAAATAATACCAACGTAGCCTTGCAGTTACCAGGAGCTACTTGTGGCCAGCATAAGTTTAATTATCCTAGTCAAGATTGCATTTGGAGCTTTTATATATTTCTTGCTATTATATTTTTCCACGTCTTTTTATTTTTCTCATTTTTGTGGTTGAGTAACCAAATGAGCTAGTTATTCCCTTCTGTGAATCCACTCTCTACCTGCTAAAGGTGAAGTTTGATTGGAATGATATGGGTTTACCAATGTGCAATTGCACTATGAGTTGGTATACAAGAAGGTTAAATGTGGAATCCTCTGATTTTTATAGAAATCCATGTGGTTTATCTTTAAACTGCATGCATAAGCTGATGATTAGAGCCTTACCTAAATCAGTGTGGTATGCATACTTATGTTTGTGACTGTTCAATGTACTGTAGGTTGGACAACTGAGAGAGGTTTCAAATAAGGCAAATAGTGCAGAGCTAAAGTTGTTTTTGGAAGTAGAACTTGGGCAGGTAATTTTTCTAACTTTCTACTGCCTATTGAAGGGAAATTTCGAAAACTTTTCTTGTCGTAAAAATTCATTCTGGCATGAAGATATATCCTCATTATCTCATTATTGACTTTACAATCATCCAGGATTTGCGACCTCTTCCTCTGCCTGAGAAAACTAAAGACGATTTTCTTCTGTTCTTTAAACTCTATGATCCTTTGAAGGAGGAACTCCGGTACTTTCCTTTTTCCTCTGTTTCTGTGGGCTGTATTCGGCATGATTCCTTAAGGTTTTCTTTTACAATGTCAGGTATGTTGGGAGGCTATTAGTGAAAGGTACTGGCAAGCCAGTAGAAATATTGAGTAGACTAAATGAGCTGGCTGGCTTTGCTCCTGATGAAGAAGTTGACCTTTATGAGGTTACATTTCCAAATTTCACAATTACGTTTTGTTTCTCAACCAAACTTTATTTCCAACTGTTGTCTCATCATCCTTTTCAATGCCAGGAAATAAAGTTTGAACCTCATGTTATGTGTGAACCTATTGACAAGAAGCTTACGTTTCGTTCTAGTCAGGTATGGAAAAAAAAAAAAAATTTTAAATAACTATGCCTTTATGTTAGGAAAATAGATTGTGTCTGATGCCCATGAGGAAGGAATTCACACATTTTCTATTTGATGATTATAATTCTGGAAAATTAGAGTTTTGATTTTATGGATTACGGACTGTTAGAAATCTTTCATGGATGCAAGGCTTGCATTGATTCATTATTAGTTTAGGGTTAGATCAATTTTGGGATCTAGGTATTGATGTAGGAGTGGAAATGCTTTTATATGCAGGACAGGACCATAATTTCTGTAAGTTCTGCACATTAACGGAGTTGTTTTAGGGTATATAAATTAATTATAATGATTGATTGTAGAAATCTTGATTTTATTAGGATAAAGAAGTCTTTAAATATCTATGTAATCTCATTATTTTTTTATTTTTATGGTTGAAGGCATGTTTGCCTAATGTTCTCCACCAACCCCCTCCTCTCTTCTCAACCTTTTTCTGCAGTTTTACTCTTTCACATTCTACTGGAATTGTTTAACATACTTTTTATAGTCAGCCTATGAAACAAGCTTTTACATTACCTCTACCAATTCCTAATCTCCATTAAATCAATCTATGTAAATTTCAATACCTATTTCCTGCAATGCAATTAATAGAATCATGGATACTGAAACTGTTCTGCGTCATTGTTTTTATTTGGAAGCTGGTCTCTTTTTTTGAACTTAATTGGTGTTTTAAGTTGATTTCTTCTTTTTTCCATCATTTGATCATGTTGTAGCTTGAAGATGGGGACATAATCTGCTTCCAAAAGTCTTCTCAAGCTGGAAATGGAGAACGATGCCGCTATCCAGATGTTCCTTCATTCCTGGACTATGTACATAACCGTCAGGTATATATTTTGCACCTTTTTATTGGGAGGGTGAGAGCCTCCAAATTTTTATGGTAAATGATCCAGATAACTATTTTGATTTCAGTTTCCTTTTATCCCAGTTCTAGCTTGACTTTGGATAGCAAGTATTCATTCTTGTTTGACGAAAAAAATCAAGTTAATCAGTTTAAATTAGAATTTTTATTTGCATTGCATACGTTAGGGAAATTCAGAAAGTGCTTGCAATAGGTTAGTAATATTAACTCTTTTTTTTCATGCATGTTTTGAAAATTTTGATTGATGATTACATATAAAATGTTAATCTTCTATTTTACCTGATCTATAGGTTGTTCGATTTCGATTTTTGGAGAAGTCAAAGGAGGATGAATTTCTTCTTGAGTTGTAAGTTTGTTCTAAAACACATGTCACAGTTTTTGTATATGGGAATAATCAGTTCAATCAAATGTATTTTTTTTTAATTGTTCATTCGTACATATTATGTGTCTAGGTCGAAGCTTCATAATTATGATGACGTCGTGGAAAGAGTAGCTCGCCGTCTTGGGTTGGATGATCCATCCAAAATTAGGCTTACATCTCACAACTGTTACTCCCAGCAGCCTAAACCTCAACCTATCAAATATCGAGGGGTGGAACACTTATCTGACATGTTGGTACACTACAATCAGGTTAGTATCATTGTGGTCTTGTGCTATTTGATATTAGTTGTTATGCCTTTAAGTTTTCCAGCTAGCTATATAATCGAACAACTGAAACTAAGTTTTTTTTCTTCTCATTGGATAGACTTCAGATATTTTATATTATGAAGTACTGGATATTCCTCTGCCTGAACTGCAAGGCCTGAAGACATTGAAGGTTGCTTTTCATCATACTACCAAGGATGAAGTGAGTGTAGATTATGAGATTCAGTTTTTTAATCATTATTCATTTTACAGTGCACTATTAAGTTTTGTGTCTCTCACAGAATCTTGCTTATGTTCTCAGGTTGTGATTCACACTATTAGATTGCCAAAACAGAGCACTGTAGGTGATGTGATCAATGACCTAAAGACAAAGGTTACTGTTGCAACTTTGGTGTCTCTGATTTATAGAATCTTTTCATAGATATAAATGGAAATCGATCATATAGTCTAACTTTCATATTAATGTTTGTGAGTGCTAATGTATTCTGTTTATATTGTTTTGGAGAAGAAATTTACCCTATTTTCTGGAGCAGGTTGAGTTATCTCATCCCAATGCTGAACTTAGATTGCTTGAAGTTTTCTATCATAAGATTTACAAGGTACTGAATAAATTTCTGATGATTTTATTTTTCTTTTTCTTTTAATTATTAGAGGGTTTACAACTAGGTAAGACGTATACCTGATTGAACTGATTAATGATGCTAATTAACCCAACTGGGCTTCACATGCAAACTTACTTTTACAAACATGTTGAATTTCTTTGTATTTATAATTAAAATATCCGTCTGATCTGTATATATATGAATATTTTCTAATATTTTAAAGAATTTTTAAAACTGTTTTTTTTCATCTAATCTAGATTGATTTTAAGTCTTGGTCATTTTGGAAAATTGTAAGCTGTTTTGTTTAACATCTAGTGCTGACCTTTTGATCTTTTTTTTTTAAAAAAAAAATCTTGTGTTGGACCACCATTTCACGTTATTGTATTGTTCTTCATCTTTTTTAATCATCCTGAAAATGAAGAAGGTCTTAGTCATGTATCTAAGTGATTTATTTATCAAGTTGTTATAATGGAATTGACATAACTTTTTTTTTTTTTTTTTTTTTTAAATTATCAAGAAACAGAAAAATGGCTNTTATTTATCAAGTTGTTATAATGGAATTGACATAACTTTTTTTTTTTTTTTTTTTAAATTATCAAGAAACAGAAAAATGGCTGATTCTTTTTTGCTCCTTTTTTTCCCCCAAAGTATTTTTTGTAGTTTCTTGTTTCCTTGTTTGTTGTTAAAAGAGGAAACCCCCTGCTTATTAGTCTTTTTTTTTTTATCTTATCCAAACTATTTTCTCTAGTTATTAAAAGAGAAAAACCCATGCTGCAAGGTGTGTTTTAGTGGAAAAAGAAAGAGTCTGTAAATTGCTGCTTCTTGCATATAGATTTTTCTGGAGGCTTTACTTTGTTTGTCTTGCTTGTAATCCTGCAACTCAATACCCAAAAGCTAGAGAGAGAGGAAATAGATAATTCTTTAATTATCTTTCGCAGATCTTCCCACTCAATGAGAAGATTGAGAATATTAACGACCAATACTGGACCTTACGTGCTGAGGAGGTAAGTTTTTATATTCTGTGACCCTAGTTTGTCATTTTAATATTTATTCAATTATATGTATTTTTTATATGCTTTAATTATGGTTGAACTTGAGGCTCAGTTATTGGTCGAAGTTCTGATTTGATTGATTGTTGGGCTACCACCTTTGGACTCTATTGCTAGCTTGATACTGACGTAGTAACTACGCAGGTCGTAGTTAGCTCCCCTTATTTGTGCTGGAGAATGTTATTTCTCTAAGTGGTCTGCCTCCTCCTTTTATTTTGTGCTGGAGACCAATGTTCTGTTTCTTGTTTTTCTAATGTTTTAACACATTCTGGGCTGTCAAAAAATTTCAAAAGGAGGACATATTTTGTTGGGTGTCAGCCCCTAAATTTGCCTCTAATGTCTGTAAATATATAGACATTAGGACTTGGTCTATTTCAAAAAGAATTTTTAGATATTGGATAAAATCCAATACTCTAGTGCCATTTGCACAATCAGTAAATATTTGAAATCTCATTAGACCTCTATTCCAAACTCTGGGCATTGCGTATGGTTAAGTTTCTGACCTAAAAGCTTAATCTATTAGGTGGAGGGGTTTAACTAGTTTTTTACTAATGGTGAGATCCAAAGGGACTAGATCTGGGACGTTAACTTATCCCCTCATTTGCAGGCTGTTGACAAGTGAATGGTGAGAGACGAGTCTCGCATGTATGATGAATGAATGTATTTGAGATTTGGTGATAAATGTGGGCCTTAAACTAGATCACCTAACTTTAATAGAATGTTGTATAATGCTTGACCCAAAAGTTTAAGTTATTAGGTAAGAGTCTTAACAATTGTATTAAGTCATGTTAGGTAATCATTTCAGTCAAAAAGCTTAAGCTACTAGGTAGGGACCTAACGATTGTATTAGGCTATCTGACGGTCTCCCTCACATTACATGTGAGGGAGTGGACTGAATCAAACCAAACCTAGATACAAAGGAAATAGATAACAGGTTTAGATACATACGCAGAGGGATGCAAGCTTAGGACCTCTGTTCTGACATCATTTTAAGTTTTTAAGCCAAAAGCTTAAGATATTAGGTGGAGGAGCTTAACTAGTATTTAAGTCATACTAGATACTAATTAACGATACTGGGTGTGAGATAATAACACATAGAAAAAGACATATATGTATTTTTTTGGATCACCTTGTTGACATGTCTCCAAGCTAGTTTGGTTCGTTCAAAAGAACAACGGGCCTTGTATGGTAAGTGTTAATTGAATCTAATTCTAGTCTGTTGAATTTAGTGGGCATTGCTTGCAAGTTAATATCCTGTATATATTAAAAAAAAATAAAACTCTTTCCATTATGATGAGTTTTCAAAGTAATTCTCCTCCCTCCGTTTTCTTTTTGGTTGTTTCGCTATCTAATGACACCAAGTGATGCTCACTGGTAAATTAATGCAAACGCATAACTTTATCATCCAACTGGCATGAAAGGGTGTTAAAATACAGTATTTAATTTCATGTGTTAAAATACAGTATTTAATGATGAATGGAACTCTCACCCCTCCCTCCTTTTGTTTTGCCACTTTCTTCAAGCGTTTGAGCGTTTATGTTGTTCCACAGATTCCAGAAGAGGAGAAAATCATTGGTCCTCATGATCGCTTGATTCATGTTTATCATTTTATGAAAGACACAGCACAAAACCAAGTAGTAAGTTCATTGATATTATTGTTCTCATCCCTGTTTGTTTTAACTGAACTTAAGTCATTCCTATAATGATTAGTATTAATCGCTTAGTGAGTTTAGTTAAATTTATTTTTTCTTTATTCTTTTTTAACTTTTTTATGCTTTAATTCCTTATAACAGCAGGTTCAAAATTTTGGGGAACCATTTTTTCTTGTCATTCGTGAGGGTGAAACTTTAGCTGAAGTTAAAGTGCGGATTCAGAAAAAGTTGCAGGTTCCAGATGAAGAATTCTCAAAGGTACCTTTTCTCTCTGTGCTTTACTTTTGGTTTCAATGTTTAGCAGGGGCAGTGTGAGAAACTAATATCTGTATGTTTTGTATGTTTCCCAACATCGCCAGAGGAATTTTGTTGATTTTTCTTCCCTTCTATCATTCGTTACTTGATATTGTTACATCAATGGCCTCTTCTCCACAGTGTAACCAACTGTTAAACAAATTAACTTCTTTTTTTTTTTTGCTTGATTAATTCGCTCAGTGGAAGTTTGCATTTCTATCTCTGGGTCGACCTGATTACCTTCAGGATTCGGACATCGTCTCGAGTCGTTTTCAGGTGTTTCTTCTTTCTGTCTCCTCACCCCGCGACATTTTTTCCTTTTCCGTGGGTTTTTATTGGGCCATTATATGAATTTGTGTATTTATTTATATTTTAATGATGATATTAGCGAAGGGATGTCTATGGTGCTTGGGAGCAGTATCTTGGATTGGAACACACAGACAATGCCCCTAAGAGGTCATATGCAGCCAATCAGGTACAAACTTCCTTGGAATATCTTTGATCATCAAGAGTTCTTGTATTTATACGCTTGGAATTTTTTGCTATTGCTGAATTGTAACTGGAAAAATATTGTTTTCTTTGTAAAGGCTCAAGATTATGCTGTTGAGAGTAAAAAATAATAATTAAAACAAAAAGTATGGTGAAGATTCGCGAGGAAAAATCTTATTTGTTGTATATCTGGACTCTCCTTGCTGACTAAAGTTAAAATTTGCAGAATCGTCACACATTTGAGAAGCCAGTAAAGATCTACAATTAGGATACACAGGGTGATTTACTACTAGGATGTTGAACAAGTTCCATTTCCCAGTGGGATGTTGGGCTTGTTGAAAAGAGGCTGCGAAACAAGAACAGAGTTAGTATTGCAGCGAATGGGTGGGAAAAGACATTATCAATTACATTGCATGTGTGATTCTTTTGGAGGGGTGGGAAGACCGGAGCTCAATAGCTTGGAGTTTGCTCTCGCACCGGTCTCTGAGAAGATAGGTTACAAATTGAGGTTTATTTTAATTGTAGTTTAGTACATAAGATTTTGTGGTGGGGGTTGTATAGAGGGTATAGGTGTGTGTTGAAATGGTTTCGCTTTTACCTTATCCGATTCTCCCTCTGTGCTTTTAGTAGTTGGTGCGGGGACAAGTGCTCTGTATAATGTTATTTTTGTTTTAGATTTGCCCCCTACTCTCCCTTTTTTTCCCTGAGGGTCCCAGGATTTATGCAATAGATACAGCGTTATCTTGTGAAAATCTTTTGGTACCTTATCTTTGATGTTGAATAAATTTTTGTTGGGTAACTCGTTAAGAGCTCTCCAAAAGTATATCTTACTTTTTTTGAACGGAACTTAAAAACTAAAAGTGCAAGACGGAGGAAACGAGTGAATCCGTTATACACATTTCCCTGATAGGAGTCATGTGGTACCTGATCCAATAGATGTGCTCAAGATTCAAGTATACTGGTTTGAAGTTGACATGTTCGGGTGCTAAAGGATTTTTTTTTTTTCTTCTTAAAAAAAATAACTCGATTTCATGAGTTGATGGTGCAATGAGTCAAAAAACTAAAATGGATAAGATTTATGCCTCAGTAGTTGCTATAGATGAGTCAAAGTTTAGGAATGGGAGGGTGACATTGTTTCGGCGAATAGTGGATATGTTTTAATGGAGGTGTCCTATCCGAGAGTTTACCCTGTTATGTAGTTTGACCCATCCTTCATGATTTCTCATGTGGTGTTACTTCATCAAGTAACATATGATTGTGTTGGTAGTGGCTCCATGGTAGAAGTGGAACATTGTCTTGCATAAATTTATAATTTTTGTAAGCAAACTTGTTCTAAACTATTTTTATATATTCATAAATGATCAAAAGAAACTTGAAATTTTTTGCTCAAAATTCAATAAATGGTGAAATATCTATTTATTCCAGTGTTACGATAGTTCATCAAGATCAAAAAGTTATAAAGGATTTACCAAAAACTACCTTTAAGGTTTGCCTTACAATCAAGCGGAAAACTATTATTATGTTTAGATTGTAGCACTCCTTTTAGTTTCATTTTTCTTATCATTCAGATTCATCATGTAGGGGAATCTGTTCAATTTCGCATTAGCAAGAGAAGGTAAAACAAGAATTTCATACATTAACTAAAAACTTAAGAAAAAGAGAATGGCTTGGGTCGAGTTCCACACAAAATTTAGACACAAAGATGTAAGTTGTTTGGGCTCAAGACCCACAGCCAGACCGGTTCACATCTCTTCCGTTGTTACGTTCCACATTTCTATCAACGCTCCAACTCTTAATCGGAGCGAACGCAAAACTAAATCTAATGTTGTAGGTTCACTCGTTGCTGGGTTCACAGCGAAGTTTAGGGCCCTCCAAAATTATTCCCGTTATACACTTCTTCTCTTTTCTACTCAGCTGCTGCTGTAGAGGCGGAGAGAACTATCAGAGGAGCCCCAGACACGACTGAACTAAAGATAAGATCAACTCCATCTACAACTCTCCGGTTCTCGATATTCTCTACCTTGGAGTCAGTTTCAATTTCACTTCTTTATCATTCTATTTGTTTGTATTATTTGTATTTTTATCTTTTTGATGATGAATACGTATCTGGTAATTGTTGGAATTTGCATTTTCTTGGTTAAGTTTTTGTTTTGAACTTCATTAGATGTAGCTTTGATGGTTTCGTATCCGGGTATCTGTTAAAATTTTTCATTTTTCTTGGTTTTTGGATAAATTTTGGAAAAATTTACTTTAAGTTGCATTCTGTCACTTTAGTTTTCGTTTTTGAGCTTCATCATATCCACGTTTGATGATGATTTGGTATCTGGGTACTTCTTAAATTTTTCTTTTTTATTTGTGGGAGGTCGTAGTGGTTGGGGTGAACCGTCAAAGTGACGTTACTTGGTTTTGAGTGCGGCTCTGATTTGGGTATCAGTTTTTCATTAGAGTTTATTCAGATAAATTGATTATTAACGGCCGTTAATATGGAGTAACGTCTGGGGCATCAGTCCTTAAATTTGGCGTTCGGATGCCACGGGTGCTTGGGTCAAACCATCAAACTTTGGATGGTGTAGAAAAATACCAAAATAGACATTGTTTAACCTTACAAGTGTGGAAGGTTGCTTTTCGATTTCTATTTTATAATTAATTTGAGGAAAAGCTCAGGTAGAAATAACGAAGGACGAATTTCAAAAATTAAGACAAATTTTTTCTATTTTTCATATAATTACTAGATATATTGTTCTTTACGGAATTTAAATTAGTAATTGTTTATCTCATCATAGACAACTTTCCTTAAATTTCTTAATAAAATTTTAATTATTGTGTATTATTTATACTTCTTAATATGTAATTTTATAAAATATTTTAATGATTACATTCAATTTTTAACTATTTATATACAATCCTACTATATTTGATCAATTACTTATTTCATCTCTTAAATGATTCAATTAATTAATGCTCATTTCTTCAGCATGGGTTATTTAAATCATACAAGTATGGCATTTATTCAAATTTGAACAAGCTCACCATACTTAGGAAAGATTATTATTGTTGTAATGAATGATTGATGTCATGTCATGATTTGATACCACCACCTTAAAGCTTCTTTGCACACCACAAAACGCAGCTTTGGTAGATCGATCCAAGTCAGTAAGTGCTTTTTTGACTTTTGAACTCTTTTCGAAAATATAAGTTTCAACTCCAACCCAAGCTTGCATGGCATCTATCTTCCTTTGCAGTTGAAGTTCCAACTGTTTTGGTTGTTCGAGAGCATTCGGTGGCTAGTCGCCGCATCTTTAACTGATTTGGCTGTTAACAGGTGCAACGGCCGCGATGAAGGCATGCACAACACTAGTAACAGAAAGTCGTCGGTATGACGTATGTGCACGTGAGGTCTTGTTCGAATTTGGGTAGGCAAGGCCCCCAGCAGGCATTCTTCACTCTCCTCCCCTTAACCGTTCCTTCTAACCTCCCCCCTTGCGCTTCCGAACTGATTGAGTCCCAAACAAGTGAAAGATCAAGAAAAGAAGAAGAGTAAAATCATCGGGCTTGCAGAAAAAATGGCTGCTGTGGGAACTCCGGCCAAGTAGGTCAATGAATGTCTTCCCAACCTACTGCTATTGGTTTGGTTCACTTCGCGCCTGAATCTGTCGATGAAGAAGTGGCATTGAGCCCTTGGTATGTCTTTGGCATTTGGCAAAGGACAAGGATTTTAGAATAGATCTAGCTCCTTCCTCGGTTGAGCCTTTTCGCCTCTCTCCCAGTCGGTGGTTGAGCGACTTGAAGCTTCTTCTGCTGGAACATTTTAATCGATGAATGTGGATGAAGATGATGATGTCCATTAATAATAGTGTTGATCAAGGTTGCAAGAAGAGAAAGCGAAGGGCTTCTTCTAAAGTGTTCGGGTTCCACACATTTTTAGAGGCCATCAACCCCACGGGGCCCTTCCGTGACAACATCCGTTTGTTTCTCCGGGAATGTGGTGAACTTGAAGACTACAACCTCCAAGGGATGCCCATTTGGTGCACTCTCCTAGCTTATGAGTCTGCCAACTTCATTGTTCCCCTCTACACCATTGAAGAGAATGTCAAGGACTCCCCTCAACCCCACTGCGACTACTGCAGATGCAATGGTTGGTAGTTGGTACCTTCCATCTCTTCACAACCTTAATTGCATCTCGACTCATGCTATTTTGTTATTCACTTTGGCCCAGATCACAAATTTATGTCGTTAATTCTTTGATTTCTCAAATAGCTAGCTAGGGATATTCATTTGTATATTAATTTGATTGGTTTGGTTGTGGTTAGGTTGGAGTAATCATTTTGTGTCAAGACGAAAGTACCATTTGATAATACCAAATGATGGTGAGTGGAACAAGCCTCTGGAGATGGGTGTTTTGGATCTACAAACTCATCTTTTACATGGTTTGATTCACTGTAATGGCTTTGGTCATATGCTCTGCATTAATGGGATTGAAGGAGGTTCAACCTACCTCTGTGGCCGGGAAATCATGGATCTTTGGGATCGTATTTGTACAAATCTTCGGGCCAGGTAAACTCAATTAGCTAGATTGGTTTTTCTTTGTGAACATGAACATTGTTAAGTAATGTTAGTTCGTTTCTTCCTTCCTGCAGGAAAATTACTGTTGAAGATTTGTCAAAGAAGAAGTGTATGGATCTTCGCCTTCTCCATGGGGTTGCATATGGGCATCCATGGTTTGGAAGATGGGGTTACAAATTCTGCCACGGAAGCTTTGGTGTGACAGAGCACAAGTACGCCAGAGCAACTGAAATTCTCAGCTCTTTGACGCTTGATAACATCATTCAGGATTTCCGTGACACTTATGAGTGCAGAGAAATCAAGCACATATTTCAGTTCTACCGGGATCTGAGTGAAACCCAGTTGATCACACTCAAAGATCTTCTCAGGTTTATGTTGACTTTCAAGGCCTGTACTTCTGCAACTGCAAAGAAGAGATCCATTATGGCTACTTCAACCAGAATGCTCCAGCGGAATAACAAGAAGTCTCTGGTGAGGAACAAGTCAGTGAACTACACAACGCTCAGTTCTTTAATCTCTAACATGGATAGCAGGTGGTCTGCAAGAAGACTAGAATCTGCAGCAGAAGTGATTGTCAATGCATTGAAAGAGGACTTGTGTCGTGGTGGGAGTGGGATGAGTCGGCAAGATGTAAGAGATGCAGCTAGGATGCACATTGGAGACACTGGGTTGCTTGATTATGTGCTGAAATCCATGAACAATGTAATAGTTGGAACTCATCTTGTGCATCGTGCAGTGAACCCAATCTCTCGGTTGTTAGAATATACAATTCATGAGCTTGGTGAACACGTCTTAGAAGCAGAACCTGAAATAGAAATTAATGTGGAAGACCACCTTCCACCAATTGCTCTAGACTCGGGCGCCGATGTTAGCAGTGAAGTTGTTTATTTGTACAAGAATGTGCTTTTGAATTACCCTGGATCAAAATTGGTCAGTTTGGCAACCAAGGTAGTGCTTGACAGCAAGCACTTTGTGAAGGAGTGGCCATTTAGGGATGAGGAGGATCAGCTGCTAAGATTTATATGCAAAGTAATGCCGAGTTTCGATGATCAAAAGGCAAAATTAGCACCAGGGGAATTGGTCATACTGCCATTGCATGCCACCGTTCTGGATCTCAAGAGAGCCACTGAGTCTGCACTGAGGGATACATACTGTATTATGGAGAAACTTGTGGTGATAGATGTGGAAAACATGGAGGAAATGGAGGATGAAGAAGTTGTGTTTGGAGCAGTAGAGTCAGGCGCTGAAGTTTGTGTGAGAGGATATGGGATTGATTCAGACTCTCGATTCAGGTGTCAAGGTGGGGATGACAATTGGATGGTGAGATGCCATTGTGGGGCTGAAGATGATGATGGGGAAAGGATGGTTGAGTGTGACATTTGTGAGGTGTGGCAGCACACAAGATGCAATGGCATTCAGGATTCTGAGACAGTGCCACTGCTGTTTGTTTGCCCGGGTTGCCGTGCTTCATTGGCTCCACCAAGAAATGAACCTGCATTAGAGTTTGACAGCTCTGTGGATTTTTTGTTCGCTCCGGATGCTGAATATGGGATTGATCTCAGTGTTAATGATGATGTTGGAATGCTTCTGTGATCAATATTTTGTTTTCATTTTTTAGTATCACGCATACATACACTGTTGTAATAGTTTGATACCTGAAAAGGAATTTCAGATCCAGTACACATTTGATTCTTGTAATTACTTGGATGATCAATACAGAAAGTGATCAATTTGTTTTTGTCTTCTGCTTTTGGATTCTGTTTAACAGGGCTTTTGTGGCCGGCCTGCTGCAATATATTGCTTCAGTTGTGTGATATTTATGCCTCACTCATGCACACACATAGAATCTATTCCTACTTAACCTAAAGCCTCTAGGGTCTACGAAAATTCAAAATAAAACACTCCTCATATCCTTGTGTGTTTCTCTCTGAAATATTTTTAAGGACCTTATGGCGGTCTTTCCGGAAGCTGTGTTTATCAACTGTACCATTATCTATGCAACAAGGAGTTGTATCTCATGCCAACTGCAATCGGTTATTTGATGAATTTTCAGGTTTTGTTATCTCTACTGTGAAGGGATTGACAGAATAACCTCACTGCCACACTTTGACTACACATTCTCTGTCCAAGCTGGGATTGACATAGTTAGTGGCTCAGATCTTGGATGAATACCATCTCAATCTGAATTGATGATGATTTTATGTACAGATGTCAATGCAAAGATGTGAAGCTCGGTGAAAGTGAATGAATTCAGAACTTAGTCTTTGACCATGTTTTAAAGGTCATGCTCCCCTTCAACCATACTGAGTTCATTGATGATTTAACTTATCTGGTTAAGAATAATGTAATCTCAATTGATCGTATTGATGATGCTGTATCAAGGATTTTGCTAGTCAAGTTCACCATGGGTCTACTTGATAACCCTTTGGCCGATTTCAGCCTAGTGAATGAGCTTCCGGGTAAGTTAGTCAGATTCTGATGTCAAGTTCGTAAGTTTCAAAATGCTCTTTACTGGCAAATTGATAAAAATGGTTCTGCCAGACTATATTATCCCTATATAAAGTCCCATAGATGCCATAAATGATCAGATATTTTGTTACTCAACCAGGCACATAGAGATTTGGCAAGGGAGGCTGTGAGGAAATCACTTATGCTGCTGAGGAATGGGAAAACTGAAAATAATCCAGTACTACCACTTCCCAAGAAGGCTCGAAAGATTGTAGTTGCTGGTAGTCATGCTGATAATTTGGGTTATCAATGTGGCGGGTGGACAATCAACTGGCGAGTTTTGATTTTGGTTATAAAACATCTCACACTTATGATTAACTTTCAGAACTTCCGTCTTTTGTTCTCTGACTAGGACCCTATGAAAGATTTATCACTTATCACGTAACAGGTTGCTTAGCATTAGAAACTGGGCAGAACTTTTCATTATTTCCACGTCATCTGCCTCTGGATTGATTGTGGTTCCTCTTCCAGTATTATAACCTTGTAGCCGAGTGGAGAGGGAGAGCTGTTCTCTGGCTCAGCTAAACAAATATTGCTGGATGCCTACCACATCCTGCACAGATCGGAGGCTTTGGAGAATTCTTCTAGGAGGTTGGTTTGCTGCAGCTCATTGCCCTGAAGCCCTATATTAAGGAGCTTTCTGAGCTCAAAATCGTGGCAAAACATGTAAAGAAGATGTTCAATCAGGCAGTAGGTGATGATGATGCTTGAGATATATCATATAGGTTAATACTACACAATTGGTACTAATGTGATATACCTGTGAGATACACCATGGTCATACACATTGAAAACTTTCTGATATAGTACACTGATTTCTGGCTAATATACACTCTTGCTAGTAGTGAATATGCTATTGAATCATCATCTTATAACTTGTATTTCGAAACTGAATTTAGGTAGTAGATCTTTTATTGTATCTCAAATACGTATGTATGTATGCATCTCATTCTGCATTCATGCTATTTTTAGGGAAAATCCTTGATTTTGAATTGTTGAAACTTGGATTGATTACTACAGTTTCTCGAAAGCACTTAGAAATCTGTGGCATGCTCACTACACTACTGGTTCACTGCAGACATCATCATCTGATGTAGCATGGTTATTACAATTCTCAGGGTTCAACTTATTTTTGTTTGTTTGGAAGAAGTCTAATCACTTTTCTCTTCTAATTATATAATTAAGTTTGATATAAAAAAATGACAATTTTTTTTCAATTACTTGTAAGTAGAACTATATAAAACTTTATATTGTAAGACACATATTTAGTTTTGTTTGACAGCTGAATAGCCTAACTTTATTTAGTTATAAAATAATATTAAAAAAAGTTATACTTATTAACCAACAAAATTAAAATTTTACTATTTTTTAAGTCCAAAATTGAGTTATTTTTCCTTACAAATTGAATAAATAATAATAGGTTATGTTATTATAATTTAATTTTATATATTTTTCATAAGTTTTAATTGATTATAATATATAGTAGAAAAGAAAAATTAAAAAGTAATTTTATTTATACGAATTTAATAATTCTTTTTATGGTTAAATTAAAAAAGATAAATAATTATTAAATAATATCAAAATTTTAAATCAAATTTGTTTAAGTCGTAGAACACCGATAGTAAAGCGTAAATTCTTCGTTCTTGTTGGAATCACAACTTGTTTAACTGATGAGTCACTCATGCTCCCAACTTGCTCTGCAGTTGCATAACATCTACGCACACACGCTTTCATTAATCATTCTCTGTCTTTCGTCTTTCGTCTCCTCGGAATTTGGAAGGCAAGAACAGACACAATAGTAATTAAACGCAGGTACAGATATCATTTTCAGCCTTAGCTATATGTTAGTTTACTTTTGTTTCTTCTTTTGTTTCTTTCTATTGTGCATTGGATGACGTATAAGCGTCATTAGAAAGCTATGGTTATCCTTACCCTGAATGGTGTTTCGTTTTTCTTCAACTTTGTTGTGTTTGATTCATAATGATGCTAGCTAGCATTGAATTACTTGAACTTAGTTTTCAATCTACGTAACACATAATTCTATAACTTAATATATTCATGAGAAATTTGTTAGATGAAAAAATGAAGAGGGAAGTTGTTAATGCTTATCAACTATCATAGCAATTTTTTATTTTTGTTTTTCTCTTGTTTGATTTAACTGTAATGGGTTTGTAGAGTTTCTGGGGTTGGAACGGTAATGGACCGTCTCGATGGTTCTGCACGTCTCATGATAGTTTCTGATCTTGACCTTACAATGGTAATGTAATTTGTGTTGACAACTTTTTGGTAAGAGTAACTGCTTGGTATAATCTTTCAGTGATTTTGATTGGAATAGTGGGTTTGATTTCATTTCAGGTAGATCATCATGATCAAGAGGACATTTCTCTCCTTAAGTTTAATGCCTTATGGGAATCGTGTTACCGCCATGATTCTGTACTAGTTTACTCAACTGGAAGGTCACCTACGATATACATGCAGTTGAGGAAAGAGAAGCCCTTGTTGACCCCAGATATAACTATAATGTCTGTGGGAACAGAGATTGCATATGGTGAATCAATGGTGCGAGATGATGGCTGGGAGCAGTATCTGAATCACAAGTGGGACAGAGGCATAGTCTTGGAGGAAACAGCCAAGTTTCCTGAACTCGTCTTTCAGGTATGGTTTCTAGCTGAATTGACAACTTAAGTTGATAAAGAAGAGCTTGTATTTAAATTCTAAATGCTCTTTATATGCCTCGAACACAACTAAAATCACAAATACAGATTACTTCAATTCAGTTGAGGAGATTTGAATGCGAGAACATATGGTCAACTTGACTCTAATACTATTTTTCAGTAATCGGCTGCACTCCTGGCAAATTTGTTCCAGTTTATGTGTTTAGTTTGAATTTATCAATAAAATAAGCTGTTGAACTAATCAATGTGCATATTGAATTTTAATGTTTTGGCCTTTTATGGGTTTCCTGTAGTCAGAGACAGAGCAACGGCCTCACAAAGTCAGCTTCTTTGTGGAAAAGTTTAAGGCCTCTGCAGTAATAAAAGCTCTATCAGAAGCTTTGGAGAAACGTGGTGTAAGATAAACCTTTGATGCTTAAATTATTGCAGTGTCATGTGTCATTTCTAATCAAAACAGTATTTGCCTGCTGAAGCATGTAACAAGAATTGCTACTTACGTCTTGTTCTTTTACACCCCAACTGCCTCCTATTCTTCAATTACGTAAACATCTTTCTCCGTTAATTTGTTTTTGGCCAGTTGGATATAAAAATTATTTATAGTAGTGGGACAGCTTTGGACATATTGCCAAAAGGTGCTGGCAAGGGACAGGCGCTTGCATATTTGCTTAAAAAATTGAAAATTGATGGAAAAGTTCCAGTTAATACTCTTGTCTGTGGTGATTCTGGAAATGATGCAGAATTATTCAGCATTCCTGAAGTATATGGTGTGATGGTTCGTATCTCATAAGCTTCTCTGTTCACATGATTCTTTTTCTGCATCATCATCATCAATCTGATGACACTCATGTCTTGAATATGCAGGTCAGCAATGCCCAAGAAGAATTATTGCAGTGGTATGAAGAAAATGCAAAGAACAATCCCAATATAATTCATGCAACTGGGAGATGTGCTGCTGGGATTATACAGGCCATTGGTAATTTTGGTCTTGGTCCAAATGTATCTCCAAGAGATATTAGGGACTTTCAAAAATGCAAAGTGGACATCTTCAGTCCTGGTCATGAAGTTGTGAAGTTTTATTTGTTTTATGAGAGATGGCGACGTGCAGAAGTTGAGAAATCCGAGCACTATATGCAAAGCCTAAAAGTGGTCTTTGTAAGTTACCTTTTCTACATTTTCTTATAGAATTCTGATTTTCTTTTTAAATTTATATCACCTTGTACTTATTAGTGTACCTTTCATCATCTAATACCCATTTGTACTTATTATTATATTTCTGTTCCGGAGTTCAATAATAGGTAGATACTGGTAATCAATTGGTGTAATTAGATAACCAATTGATGGAATATGCATGTAGAGTCATACCATTTGATTATGTTACATGAATATTTAACTGCAACAGTATGGATAAAGCATTAAAATATTTAACTTGTACTGGACTTCAGAAGTGATCGTTGTATCTTTCTAACTAATAGTGTCATGTGACTTGAGTTTTGAGAAGATTTTATTTACCTTCTAAATTTTGATGCTGCATCTACCGGCAGCCTTGCAATGAGTTTTATTTTAGCCAAGTACCAGCATTTGATTGCTTAATATGCCATTTTTAAATTAAACTTATTCCTCAGGATTCACTTGGCATTTTTGTCCATCCCTCTGGAATGGAGCGACCACTGCATCAATGCATAGATATGATGGCACAATTGTATGGAGATAAACAAGGAAAGGGATATCGAATTTGGCTGGATCGAGTTTCCTCAGCACTGATTGGTTCAGATGCATGGCTTGTGAAGTTTGATAGGTGGGAGTTATCCGGTGAGATTTGTTTGGCAGAATATTTTTAGTGTTTATAGCTTATGCTATCGTAATCCCTATATTCTTCAAACTTCTATTATTTGGTTTACACTCTAAATTTAACTGCTGAATGAAGCTCTTTGTGGCCTAGGTTTGTCCTGTTTTAGTTGACTCCACATGTGGTATAACCAAATTCTGTTTTGTATGAATTTATCCGAATTAGGGAGAATAACCTTAACGAGTCAATTTGCTGAAACTCTAAAATCTCAGAATTTCTGGTTTGTGCCACTGCAATTAGTCTTGAGCTTCAGCTTTATATTTGCTTTTGCATTTATCGGGAAAATAAATTCTTTACACTTTCTGTTTTTATAAACAGCTGCAAAAACTAATACTTGTTGAATGCTAGGATAAAGCACCTTTCATGACCCTGTATCAATTGTTCCTATGGGGTTCTGTTGTGCTATTATTTTGATATATTTACTTTAGAGTTGTTGGAATATCTTTTGTTTAACATTCATGAAGCATTTTTACAGGAGTGGAGCGGCAATGCTGCAGGAACACAGTTTTATTGAATTCGAAGGTAGTTCTGCAATTTGGTTCTTTTCATTCATTTGGCTATCATTTCCTCATAGTTTGCTGCCTGAAGATTTTTTTTTTTTTTTTTTTTTTGAGAAATACCGGAATTTGGTAATATGTATTTCTTATCTATTAATTCCTTATTCNCATAGTTTGCTGCCTGAATATTTTTTTTTTTTTTTTTTTTTTGAGAAATACCGGAATTTGGTAATATGTATTTCTTATCTATTAATTCCTTATTCTGGTTTTGGACAGGCAAAAGTACCAAATCGATTCGCATGGATGCATATGCATCAGACTTGGTTGGAGGGTTCGCAAGCAGAAGACCAAACTGCATGGATTCTCTAGATTACTAACTAGGTAGTCATTTAGTTTTCCAGACTTGACATATAGCATGTTTCCTTTTTTGTTTTTTTCTCTGTTTCCTCTCTTTACCATATTTGGGAGGTGAAATTCTCTTCTTAGAACCGCTTCATTGCCAATTCACATTGATATCCTGAGCAGGCAATTATTTAGGCCTTAAGTCAAGCATGATCGCCATCTGATGGAACCACTAATGTATGCTAGTGGGGAATTCTAAGTTTCCACTATCACAGAAACTACAGCATGAAATAAGAAAGGTGTGATCTAATGTATAGCTCTGGTAAATTTCATTGGCTCTCAATAACTCTTTCATCAATCCTTTCTTTGACAACAATGCTTTCTTCTGACATGGGACCGTCTCTACTCTACCGACCATGAAGCAATGCTGGTGTGGCTCTAAACATTGAAGTTCCATGGTTGAGTTTAGAAGTCTTGTTAATTAACGGACAATTTTACTAGTCATTATTGTACTTCAAAATAAAGGAATGTACTTTTATTATCTGTTTGAAAAAAAACTGTGTCAGCTTTATCTCATAAATATATTCATTCGTATAAATAAGAAGAGTTTGAAGCCATTTGTGGCAAGCCCTTTGACCTTACAACTAATGAAATTTAAAGACTTGGTTTGACTTACTTCTTATCTTGCTATTTTTGTGGGTATTGAAAGAATCAACAAGAAGAATTAGCATTAATCATCAAAGGTGTAGCTTGTTCTTTGCTAGTACCTTGTTATTCTTGTATCAACAACAGGGTTCTATCCTAACCATTGACAGAGCTCAAGTTCTAGAAGATAATTGCAAAAATGGATGTGAAAACAAAAGCCTCTGGCTGCTCCCCTATTACAGCGTTTTCAAGCTGCATAGCTACCCATCCATTAACCGAGACTGAAATTCCAAATTCCGAAACCAAAACCAGAAAAACAAGATTAATATGCATTTCAAATATTTAAAAAGAACAAAACAAAAGTAAATATAATCCTGTTTATGCATTTATCCCTTTTGTACAATGGATGATAATCCAACTTGAGATAATAGCTACTTCAATTATATTTCCCCTGAGAAAACTTATTTAGAAAAGTACACTGGAAAATATTAAATTAGATAAAAAGTGTTTACAGTGGTTAAATGGTAGTCAAGACAACAATTTGACCACGACCATGATGACGGTTCAATCATTCATTCTGAAGTGTCTTTTCTTTTAGTTAATTGATTTTCATTTTCTTGCGTAATTAAGATTATTAAAATCTGTGCTTGGCCTCCTACAAATATTTAAAGGGATAATTTTAAATAGTATTTTTATGTTTTGATATAATCTTAAGTAGAAAGTAAGTTTATCGTTTTCATCAACAAGACTTATGAGATTTATTTTTTTTAATCAAGTGTTAATTTTAACATTTAAAATATAGAGAAATTTATTTTTAATTTTAAAAAATTTTAAAGTAGAAATTTTAATACATATTACCCCTATATATTTCTTTATGGATTTTATTAATAAAAAAATATTTTTTATTATGAGAGTATACTTTTTTATTTTTTATTTATTATTTTTTATATTAAAATTAAGGAAATTTCTACTTTAAAATTTTTTAAAATTAAGGAAAAAAATTTCTTATTTTAATTAAAATAAATAGAAATTTTTTTTATTATGGGAGTATAATTTATTTATTTTTTATTTATTCTTTCTTTATGTTAAAACTAAGGAAAAAAATTTTAGTAGGGGTAAATATGTACTTTTAAGGGTTAAAATTATCAGTTGATTAAAAAAAGTAAACTTCAGGGGTCTTATTGATGAAAATGGTAAACTTATTTTTTACTTGAAATTAAATCAAAATACAAGGGTACTATTTAAAATTGTCCCAATATTTAAATGTTGAGGGGTATTATAGTAAGATCATCCTTGGGTTTATCTAATGGTTGAGCTTAACCCGATCCAAAATCAACCCACCCATTAATTTGCCCGAACCACTTTGTGCTCCACCTCCACTAAACTAAACTGGACGAAACGTTGCAGCTCTTCCCTTCCTCTTATCTCTGTTTCTTTCTTTCTTAGGAGATCTTGGAAAGAAAGAGAAAGAGAGAGTTGAGTTGTAAAGCTGGCAATCAATGGATGAGGAGACGGACACTGTGCGACAAGTATTCTTCGAGACACGTCATCACGCTTCCGGGCCTTTTACTTCGAATTACCCGCCACAGCAATCTCAGCAACGGGTCCAACTTAGATCTCTCTTTCACTTTCAATTTCTCTTGCTTCTGATTCCAATTTCTTGTATTTTACTGAAATATTTTATCGAATTCAGGTAAATGAAGGCGCCAAAGGTGGCGTTTTATCGCTTCTCTCAGTTCCAGGTTCTTTGATTTTAATTCAATTTGATTTTTTAAATTTATTTTTTGTTTTCGATGTTTATACTGGCCCAGTAAATTTACCGGCCAGTAATCAGCTTGGGTGACATTTCAACGGTGATTTCCAGACTGGTAATATTACCCGTTCGGTATCATAGTTGTGCCGAGTATGGTTTTTCGAGTAACTGAATTTGGATTCTTTTGACGTACTTTCAATACAGTATCTAAAGTGTTCTTTGGATTTGAAAAGCAGAAAAAAGGTTTTGAAACGATTCCGAACGCATTCTAGATATCTACATTGTGTTTTTAATTGTGCTGATAATATTACACTCTGTTGGGTTGAATTATATTTAAGCATTTACCAAGTAATTTCGATCGCTTGCATGTATAACGGAAGAAGAAATGAGTGTTTTTATTGGTTTTAGTTGGTATACTATTCAACAATGTCTTCAATGTGGTTTCTGAGTACAATTTCTTGTGTTTATGCTGTTGTAAAGTCCTTTGGTTATCACAATTGGTCATTCATGTTGCCTTTTCTTGTTTTCTTCCAAAGGTGTAGGTAAACTTAAAGAGAAATGGTATGAATATCGGCGTCCAAGAAAAGTTGAGAAACGGGTATCCTTGTTAGTTTCACCAAGAGGTGAACGTGTGGCTGTGGCTACTGGAAATCAAATTATGATTTTGCAGAGGGATGATGACTACCACGAACCATGTGGCATTTTTACCGGTAAGATTTACAGGCATAATACATAAAATTAAGTCCTGAATAACAGCTTAGAAATGTTGGTGCTGGCTTGCTTACTTTGTTGTATTTTGTATTTTCCACCTTTTAGATTCTGCTCAGTGGTCCTACTCCTTTCTAAGGACAGATGTGAACTATCATAGATATTAACCCTGATCATAGCTTATGTGGTTTTCTAGTGATGCTTAGATGCTTACTAGCATCCAATTAAGGCCCTTCATTAGTAGCATAAAAGCCAATTTTGGTGTTTGAGTCCTATGGTTACAGAATTCCACGCATGATTGGAAATTGGGCTAACAACACAGTAAACAAGATCTAATCACTCAGGAAGACTACAAGAGACAAATTCTTTTTGAGGTTGCAAGGAACTGCAGTATAGTTGAGTAAAAATTCAAATTTGTTCAAGTATGTTAATAGATGATGATTGATATTGATGGTTTGTTCTATTAAAAAAAAAAAAATCGGATAATTAATGTTTGAAGTATGAAATGAATTAATCAGTTGGAGAAATAGAAAGTACTTCTCTGCTAGTTTTATGAATTTTCTTACAGCATTCTTTTCTTTCAAGTAAAAACAGTGTTCGACTTTTGTTCCTCACATTAGGTCATACCGTTGGTGCATTTACTTGTGGAGCTTGGTCAGAATCTCATGACATACTTGGAATTACTGATGGCACTGACATAGTCTACTTTATTAAGGCAAATGGTGAAGAGATAACAAGAATCACAAATAAGCATTTAAAAGGGTCGTTACCAATCATAGGCCTGATTGCACGAGATGCAGCTGATGTACATACATCTTGCTTGTAAGTGTTCTTTCCACCTTCCTTTCCTTTCTGGTAAGAGGCCTTGGCATGAACTCCTCAAAATAAAAGATATTTTCTTAATCAATCTTGAGCATTTCATTGAAGATTTGGGTCTCCTATAGAACCTCTTAATCTATATATTTTTTTCTTACGTTCCATTTTTTGATAACTGCTAAGCTATGGCATCCAATTACCTGCTTAATATGTGTAACCTGTTTTCAGGTGTAGCTTCACTGTTCTTACATCAGATGGATTTCTTCATGATATTGAGATTAGCCAGGAGCCAAGTGCCTCTATTTCCTCTTCATGCACAACAAGTAGTGGATTAAGGAGGCAGTTCCCTCAGAATGTCTTCTGTGTAGACTATTGTCCAGAATTGTGTTTGTTAGTTGTTGTCAGTGGTCCTACCACTACACTAACCTCTAGTGCAAATACTGGTACAGTTTCATACTGTTTATCTTCCTTGTGTTCTTTAAATGCAACTTTTGAATTGATCAGACCTTTGTAAGCCACCAATGCCTCTTTTATTCTTATTTTTATTTTTTTGTGAAAATAAAATTATATTAATCAAGAAGAAGATACAAAAGGATGGACAAATTCTCCACCAAAAAAGGATAAGTTTTCCTAAGCAACAAAAAGGCTCTAAAAGATTATACAAAGAGTATAACCTTGGCTTTCTCGTGTAAACAAGTGATATGAACCCACCTAACTCCACCTCAAAAGCTAGCTCAAGAGTGGAGGGTTGTGAACCCATATATATAACACCCAAGACCACCCTTGCTAACCGATGTGGGACGCATCATATATCCTCCCACAAATATACCAATTTGTAGATAACCCTATTACTAGGATTGACGGAGTGAGCAATACCCAAACTAACACCAGAGCAGTGCATTAGTATACAAGTTCTATATAGTAAAGGAACAAATTACTCAATGACTTTTTAATGATTGTTTATGTCTCATCTTTAATGGTGAATTTTTTCCTTTAAAACTTATGAAAAAATCTTTTGTTTTTTTATCCATTGAGTTTCATCATATCATGGGCTTGACATTCCACTGCTAAGCCTTGAAGTTCTGTGTGCTTGAACTTCATGAACCCTTATGTCCTGTGTGGGGCTCATGTGTAAGATTCTTACATCTTAACTATGTATTTACGAAATGAAAAGGCGCTTTTAACATGTTATTAGACTGGTGATTCAAAATTTTTCAATTATTTATTTATTTTCTTTCAGGGACCTGTTGTATTTCTCTTTGGCATAGATGTCAAAATTTAGACCTGGAACAATTGTCCTCCACTGAGTTTGAAGGCTTATATTGCAAACCAAAAGGCTATCTTGGGCACCTTGCACCTGCAAAAGTGCTAATTTCACCTCACGGAAAATTTGTTGCTACCTCAGATATTACTGGATGCTTGCACATTTTTAAGATGGATAACGATAATTGTTCAATTTCAAAGTTTGCTTGCAGAGAGAGATTTGATTCTCAAGTGACAGATAATTTATTAAACAGTAGGGCACAATTTGTTAGTGGTGTTGTGGATTTCACTTGGTGGTCTGATCATATTCTTACCTTTGCAAGGAAGAGTGGCGTTGTCACTATGATTGACATCGTTAGTGGTTTAAAAGTTCAAGAGAGTGATCCTGTATATCCTGTTCTTGGTTTAGAGAGAGTAGAGCAACTTCAAGGTCATGTTTTTCTTTTAGAGAGTAAACCGCTTGAAGAGAGATTCAAGACATCTAGTAATGGAATGATGATTGACTCAGATTATACAAAACAGGTCACTGATGACAGATTTAATCAATTTGATATTTCTACGTTGCACTGGAGCTTGGTATCATTTTCAGAGAGATCTGTTCCTGAAATGTATAATATTTTAATTAGGAACCACAAGTATCAGACAGCTATGGACTTTGCTAGTACTCATGGATTGGATACAGATGAAGTTTTTAAGTCACAATGGTTAAATTCCAGCCTAGGAAAGGATGAAATAAATATGTTTTTGTCAAAGATTAAGGATCAAGTGTTTGTACTTTCTGAATGTGTAGAAAAAGTCGGACCAACAGAAGATGCTGTGAAGGCTTTACTTTCACATGGGCTGTGTCTAACGAACGACTATAAGTTCTCAAAATCAGAAGATCACGAAGCTAGCCAAACTTGGGATTTTCGTCTGGCTAGACTTCAGCTATTGCAGTTTGGAGACAGATTGGAGACATATCTTGGGATAAACATGGGCAGGTATCATGCCTTCCTAAGCTATACTTATCAATTTACCATTGGCTAAGTAAAATTTAGTTTACGATCTTCAAACTTATCAGTGTTGTTTGAAGTAGAGGCATGTTACTATGATACTCTCACCTTCCTTTTTCTCCCATATATTTTTTTTGGTCATAAATCATTATATGTAAAATTGATTGCTGCCATAGAATCAATGCACATGGTTTTTTCCAGGATGCTTTGAATATTTTTCTATTGGAAAAAGATGAGTTCCTAAGCACATGTAAGACATGTGTACATAATGAGACTACCTACAGATATTAATGAAAAATACACTATCATCACTTTCTTTCTCCAATGACTCACTTTATTTATACAAATTTTTATCATTTAAAGATACAGTATTAGTACTCCACTTGAGGGTTTAAATGCTTATGATATGCAGTTTTAGCTTAATCTAGATCTGTATGTCCTTACATGTTTCTCATTGTAATTGCTCATAAGATAGCATGAGATGATTTCTTGCAGCTACATTAGTTATCTCCTCTTTTGTGAACCTTTTCCCAAAATCTTAAATTAATCTTTATCATTGTGTCTCTGGAATGCCTATTTCAGATTTTAGTTGCCTAAAAAATTAAAATAAATAGTTTTGTTTATTTTTTGATTCATTAAAATGATGACCACAAACACAGATCTTAATTTGTAAAATTCAGTTTGAATTACCCCTTGATAAATCTGAAGGCATTTATTGGTTTTTCTTTTCTTTTCCTTAAATTTTCAAAAAGCTTTTTGTAAACATCTTTGCTGATTTTGTGCTGGATTGTTCCCCTTTTTTGTAGTAATGTTTTTGATAGTGGGGTTATGCTTACAATATGAGGCATATACTTTGGGAGGTTTCTAATATATATTTTTCACCGGATGGTTGCTACTGACTAACATCTTATTGACGTAGTCTTGTGCAGGTTTTCTGTGCAGGAATACAGCAAATTTCGTGTTACGCCTATTAGTGAAGCAGGAGTAAAACTTGCAGAAAGTGGTAAAATAGGGGCCTTAAATCTCCTTTTTAAGCGTCATCCTTATTCATTGGCTTCTTCCATGTTGCATATCTTAGCTGCTATTCCAGAGACAGTTCCTGTTCAAACATATATACAGCTTCTTCCTGGAAGGTCTCCTCCTACAAGAGTTGCTATGAGAGAAGAAGATTGGGTTGAATGTGACAAGATGGTAAGTTTTATTAGAAGATTACCTGAGAATTATGAGTCTGGCAATCAGATTAGAACTGAACCCATTGTCAAGCAGTGCCTGGAATCTCTTTGGCCATCAAATGATGAACTACTACTATGGTACAAAAATAGAGCTAGAGATATTGATTCCTTTAGTGGGCAGCTAGAAAACTGCCTCTGCTTGGTTGACGTTGCTTGTCGCAAGGGTATTACTGAGTTGCAGCAGTTTTGTGAGGATATTTCATACTTGCATCAACTTATTTATTCTGATGAGAGCAGTGGTGAAGTATGCTTCAGTATGAGTCTTACTGCATGGGAAAAATTATCTGACTATGAAAAATTTAGTACAATGCTTAAGGGAGTCAAAGAAGAAAATGTCGTGGAAAGATTACGTGACAAGGCAATTCCTTTTATGCGAAATAGGTATCATGATCTGACCTCAGTTGCTCAAGAGCAGGTTATGGTTGACCGGTTTTCTGTAGATCATAAGATGGATGAGTCATTCCTGGTTAGATGGTTGAAGGAGATTGCTTTGGAAAATAAATTAGACTTATGCTTGATGGTCATTGAGGAAGGGTGCAGGGAGTCCCAAAATAATAGCTTTTTTAGGCATGAGGTTGAGGCTGTGGATTGTGCTCTACAATGTATCTATTTGTGCAAAGCCACTGACAGGTGGAGCACAATGGCTGCCATATTGTCAAAGCTTTCACAAAACCAAGGCAAGTACTGCTTCATTGTTCAAACTAGCAGATACGTTTTTAATGTTTCCAGATATGAGATGATTCATTTTCTTGCCCTTCTGTATGTCAAATGGTGAAATAATATTGAATAAATAATTGCTTGGCTTCTGTATGAATAATTGGGACTTCAGTTCTATTTTTCATTGAATTCTGTTTTACAACTAACAACCTTTTAGATGAAAATTTTAGAATTCCTGCTAGGATCTTCTTGTTTTGCTGGTGCCAGCAATAGTTTACGTCTTCTGTAACCGTACAAGTATGTATACCAAGGAGAAGTATCAGGTATTGTTATTTTGTAAAAGGTAGTAGTTTCATTCCCGATGAAGATGCTTTCCTAGAAACAGTAAATATTATGAAGCAATTATGAATTTTATAGTGCACTCTTCTAAAACATGGTATATTAGTTTGAATCAAATCATATACCTAGTTTGTATTTGACTGTATATAGGAAGGTGGTGATCTGATGGGAGAGAAAATAATTGTCCTCATGCAATGTCTCAGGTTTTGGTTGTCAATTTCTGTAAGTTGTAATGAGACAGCATTTCTTCTTCAGCTGAAATGGTTGCATTTAAACTATTTTAAATTTACTTAATCTATGTAAAAGTTCTAGCCTGTAGCTGCTGTAAAAGTTACATTCGCTATATATTTAGCTTTTTTCCTCTTCTAATACAGAAACTTGTATGCTTAGTCATTCTTTATGTTGGATCTCTTTCTGTTATTGTTACTGATAGAGTACCTAGCCTGCTCATGTTTCTGTCTCTTTATAGTTTTGTGTGTAAATGAGATGTTGTATCTATCATGCTTAAGTAATAAGTTATTACATTCTTTTTTAACGGGAATATCTTGTTCTTGGAGAATAATAAGAGTTTTTAAAATTTACAGATACTAAAATATGTGTTGATGGCCTTGAGAGCAGACTCAAAATGGCAGAAAGCCATATTGAAGCTGGGAGACTTTTGTCATATTATCAGGTTTATATTCTCATTTTACCTGCCAATGCTTCCTTGGTTGTAAGTGCTAACCTTTTGTTGTCTTCATGTGCTTGATGCTGAGACATCATAGTCTTTTTTAGATGTAGGAAACCAGAAGGATATGGTGACAGTAAATTGTCTCCTTGGTCATGAAATAAAGTTATTAAATTTCCTATATGTTAAAATTACATTCTATTGTGAAAATTGTGTTAATTACATACTGTAAAATGCTGATTCTTTCTATAAATCAAGTGAGAATTTATGGTGCTTGTTTGTTTGCAGGTTCCAAAGCCAATAAATTTTTTCTTAGAGGGTCATTCAGATGATAAAGGTGTAAAGCAGATTCTTCGTCTTATACTCTCAAAATTTATTCGACGACAGCCTGGACGATCAGATAATGACTGGGCGAGCATGTGGCGTGATTTGCAGTACCTACGAGAGAAGGCTTTTCCTTTTCTGGACCTAGAATATATGTTAGTGGAGTTCTGCAGGGGACTTTTGAAAGCTGGGAAGTTTTCTCTTGCAAGAAATTATTTGAAGGGTACAAGCACGGTTGCTTTAGCATCGGAGAAGGCGGAAAATCTTGTTATTCAAGCAGCAAGGGAGTATTTTTTCTCAGCTTCTAGTCTTTCTTCCTCAGAAGTAAGTATGCCAATGGCCCATAAATGGCTTAGGATTTTTAGAACTTTTTGGTACTTCTCATTTCAGATGGTAAATTATTATTATTATTTTCTTTAAAATTTACTTTCATGTCTTTTCTAATCATTTACATTCTCTATACTGTGAGTTACACTTTGAAATTTTGGTTTGTATAATAATATTTCTTTCTACACCTTTAATACAATTTATCATCTCCATATTGAGTTATATCCTCTGTGAAATCCAAGTCAATATACTCTAGTGATTTATTGCATGTCAATATTTATATGCAAAATCATTTATTCTTTCCTACAACCTATTACAGATCTGGAAGGCTAAGGAGTGTCTGAATTTACTGCCAAACAACAGAAACGTTAAAGCAGAGGCTGATATTATTGATGCAATTACTGTTAAACTTGTCAACCTTGGAGTGACCCTTCTACCTATGCAATTCAAGCAAATAAAGGATCCAATGGAAGTTATTAAGATGGCAATTACAAATCAAGGTGGAGCTTACCTTCATGTGGAGGAATTCATTGAGGTTGCTAAACTTCTTGGATTGAACTCTCCAGAAGATATAGCTGCTGTTGAGGAAGCTATTGCGAGAGAAGCGGCAGTTGCAGGTGATCTGCAATTGGCCTTTGATCTCTGCCTTGTTTTGGCTAAAAAAGGACATGGTCTCATTTGGGACTTATGTGCTGCAATAGCCAAGGGTCCTGCCCTTGAAAATATGGATATAAGTTCTCGAAAGCAGCTACTAGGTTTTGCTTTGAGCCATTGTGATCAAGAATCAATAGGTGAGCTGCTCCATGCATGGAAAGATCTAGACATGCAAGGCCAGTGTGAGACTTTGATGACATTGACAGGGACAAATTCTCCCAACTTCTCAGTTCAAGGTTCCTCGGTTATCTCAAAGCCGGGATACAGTGTTCAAGATATAGTGAACCTAAATCGCTCTGAACTGGTTGAAGGGATCAGTAGTAATGATCAGGAAGTTCATCTCAATAATATAAAAAATACACTTAGCACTGTTGCCAAAAACTTGCCTGTTGAGGCTGGGATCAGCTGGGAATCTGTTTTGATAGAAAATGGAAAAATTTTGTCTTTTGCTGCTTTGCAACTTCCATGGTTGCTTGAATTGAGTAGCAAAGCAGAATATGGTAAAAAATTGACTCCTGGATTATTTCCTGGAAAGAAATATGTGAGTGTGAGAACACAGTCTGTGGTAACCATTCTGTCCTGGTTGGCAAGGAATGGTTTTGCTCCCAGAGATGATCTGATTGCCTCTCTGGCAAAATCAATATTAGAACCTCCTGCTTCTGAAGAGGAAGACATTATAGGCTGCTCCTTCCTGTTGAATCTTGTGGATGCTTTAATTGGGGTAGAAGTGATAGAAGAACAGCTGAGAATAAGGGAAAACTACCAAGAAATTTGTAGTATAATGAATGTGGGGTTGACATATAGTTCATTGCACAACTCTGGAATTGAATGTGAGTGTCCTTCTCAGAAGAGGGAGCTGCTACAGAGGAAGTTTAAAGAGAAGCACACACCACTCAGTTCTGGTGATTGGCTTTATTTGTTTTCTTGATTTCTAACCCTATCGCTGCATTATTTTCATATGTTATCCTTTTTACCATTCACTATGTTACTTAGAAATGCTAAGAGCAATGCTATATGTTCTTTAAGTAATGATGAATTAATATGTTTCTTTGGTTACTTCTTGAGTTCAGGTGAATTAAACAAGATCGACAAAGTACAGTCTACGTTCTGGCGGGATTGGAAGCTGAAATTAGAAGAAAAAAAGCTTTTGGCAGATCGTTCTAGATTGTTAGAGCAAATAATTCCTGGGGTGGACACTACACTCTTTTTGTCTGGTGACATCGACTACATTGGGAGTGTTATTTCCTCTCTGGTTGAATCAGTAAAGTTGGAGAAGAAGCACATTTTAAATAACGTGTTGAAAGTGGTAGAGACTTATGGCTTGAATCGGTCTGAGGTGTGTGGGATTACATGTACCATGAACTTGCAATAGAACACATTTGAAGTGCTTCTTGATCCGCTAAATGATTTGTTTTTTCTTTCTATCCAGGTCTTACAACACTTCTTAAGTTCTATCCTTGTTTCTGAGGTTTGGACTGATGATGATATAATTGCCGAGATCGCAGAAGTCAAAGAAGAAATACTTAGACATGCTCAAGAAACCATTAAAACGATATCCTTGATTGTATATCCTGCAGTTGATGGGCGCAACAAGCAGCGCCTTGCTTTCATATATGACCTCCTTTCTGACTGCTACTTGCAGTTGGAGGCAGCCAAAGAATCATTAACAGATTTTCACCCAGATCCAGCATGCTCATCCGCTATTGACCTAGCTCATTTCTACAGAGTAATTGAGCAGGAGAGCAGAAGAGTTTCCTTCATAAAAAATCTGAACTTCAAAAACATTGCTGGATTAGGTGGTTTGAATTTGCAGGGTTTCAGTGGTGAGGTCTTCTCTCATGTAACTGAATTTACCTTGGAAGCCTTGGCAAAAATGGTGCAAACCTTGGTCAGTATTTATACTGATTCAGTGCCTGAGGGTCTCATATCACAGCAAGATGTTTACAAATATTATGTACTGAGCTTGTTGACAAATTTGGAGAGTAAAGCTAGAACAGATCTTGATGTTGAAAGCCCTGAAAGTTTTCAGGGTTTAATTAATCAACTTGAGCTGATGTACGATGGTTGCAGAATGTATATCAGAAGTTTATCACCTTCAGATTGTTTAGATACGATGAAGCGGTACTTTAATGTGATTATACCATTTTATTGTTCTCATGGGAGTATACCCGATAACTCAACATGGCAAGAGTGCCTCATCTTACTTTTGAACTTTTGGATCAGATTGACTGAAGAAATGCAAGAAATCATGTCTAGTGATAATTCAACAGAAGATCTCAGGTTCAATCCAGAGTGCTTATCAAGTTTCTTAAATGTTTTGATGAAGTTGGTAATGGAAGACAACATCTCACCGAGTCAGTGTTGGGGAACCATTGTCAGATATGTGAATGATGGTTTCACTGGTAATTTTGCTAGTGAAATTTTCATTTTCTGCAGATCGATGGTATTTTCAGGTTGTGGTTTTGGAGCCATTTCTGAAGTATTTTTGAAAGCAGTGTCAGAATGTAGTTTAGCAACAACTGCCAACCCTAAAATTCAGGATCTTTCCCTTCTATATCTGGATATGTTGGAACCCATTTTACAAGATATGATTAATGGATCTCTTGATCATAATCATATGTATCGTTTGTTGTCTTCTCTAAGTAAGTTGGATGGTGATTTGGGTGAGCTGAAGAGGGTCAGGCATGTAGTTTGGGAGAGAGTGGCGAAATTCTCTGATAATTTGCAGCTACCAAGCCATGTTCGAGTTTATACTCTAGAGCTTATGCAATCGATCACAGGTAGAAACATCAAGGGCTTCTCTTCTGAACTAAAATCCAATGTTCTGCCATGGGAAGGGTGGGATGAGCTGCTTAACACAAGTAAAAAAAGTGAAACCAATGCCGATTTTGGGTTGTCCGAGGAAATAGATACTTCTAGCAGGTTTACAAGTACTTTGGTTGCGCTCAAATCTACTCGGCTCGTGGCAGCTATCTCAGCAGGCATAGAAATTACCCCTGATGATTTACTCAATGTTGATACAGCAGTCTCTTGCTTCTTGAAATTGTGTGGAGCTGCCAGTACTAATCATCAGTTTGATGCTTTGGTAGCTGTTTTGGAAGAGTGGGAAGGGCTCTTTGTAATTAGAGATGAAGTAGCTTCTGAAGAAGCATCCAATGCTGAAAGCAACTGGAGCAATGATGATTGGGATGAGGGATGGGAAAGCTTTCAGGATATGGAACCTCTAGAGAAGGAAAAGAAAGATGACTCCCTTTCTGTTCATCCTTTGCATGTATGTTGGTTGGAGACTTTCAAAAAATTTGTAGCAATAGCGCGGTTTAAAGATGTGTTGAGACTGATTGACCAATCCTCATCAATGTCTAACAGAATTTTGCTGGAAGAAGATGATGCCAGAAGCTTGAATGAAATTGTACTTGGGATTGATTGTTTTTTAGCTTTAAAAATGGTGCTTTTATTGCCTTACCAAGAGCTACATTTGCAGTCTTTAAATGTAGTTGAAGACAAGCTGAAACAAGGAGGCATCTCTGACACGATTAGCCAGGACCTGGAGTTTTTAATTCTTGTGTTATCTTCTGGGCTTATATCAACTATCGTCACCAAATCTTCCAATGGCACTGTTTTCTCTTATCTATGCTATTTAGTTGGAAATTTCTCTCGCCGACTTCAAGAAGCCCAGTTATCAAGGGTCAAAAAGGGAGGAAGAAACCAATGCAAAAACATTGACAAAGAATTACTTCTTTTTAGAAAAATTCTCTTACCTGGTTTTATATCAGAGCTTGTGAAGGCCGATCAGCATATGGTAGCTGGATTTCTTATTACAAAGTTTATGCACACAAATGCTTCTCTCAGTATCATTAATGTTGCAGAGGCCAGCCTTAATAGGTTCTTGGGGAGGCAGCTCCAACAACTCCAGCTTGAAGAGGAGATGATTTCTTGTGAAACACTAAAGAACACTGTTTCAAACTTGCGAAGCAAGCTGGGAAATCTGATCGAATCCGCCTTGGCTAAGCTTTCTATCAATGTTAAATGAAATCTTTTAGCAGGATTGCTCTTGCTATATTGTTATATAAACACTATTTTTTGGAAGCGGCGGGGGATTTTTTTTTTTAATTCTGACGAAATGAGTTTGTACAATAAGACATTTTTATTCAGCTTCTTAACAAATATACGGGTCCAGAGTGACCCACCTGGAACTGAGAGTTTTTACTAAACCAAGGTGTTTCTAGTTATAAATCAATATAAAAGTTCACGTTACAATTTCACTTGATTATCCCTGTAATCAGGCCGCAATCCATAACTGGTTGGTGTCTTGGTGGATTTCAAGTTTAAACAAAACCAAATTTTTTGTGGTAATTATAAAGTTGATGACATGATAAATGTTATGTTAATAGTTAATCTGACAAGTTGATAAATGATAAATGCCTCGTCAAGTGAAGAAGAAATATAATGGTAATAATTACTAAACTATGAGCAACATAATGTTATCGATATGATAAATTACCTAAATTCTTAAATAAAGCATTTTTTTTTAATTTATTCTTTTGGTAGTTAATTTGAGGATATTCATTGCCGTTGAATAATCAACATTGCATTCCATTAACCGAAATGATACATCGTCTTTGGAAACGTGAAAATTAAACAGATTTTGCAGTCCAATTATCCTTTCACTTCTAGAAAATATATGGAAAGACAGCCTTGACATCTTGAGGAAAGTTGTCAAATTTGGAAAAGTACCATCTCCTAGTGACATAGCTCCTTGCCATCAGGTAAAGAGTGACTCCAATAGCACAAGAGAATGCACACAAAATTTGAGAAATAAAAGAAATCCCCCAAAAGCACAACATTTCGAATAGATAGTGTGGGCATACTACTCTCCCAAACAAACCTCCCTTTGGAATCTTGTATTGTTTTTCACCATCTTTTCTCATTTTTGATAGGAGGATATGGTGGTAGAAGTTCCCACTCACTCCTATCAAAAACAAAATCACCCCAAAAATCTTCAAATCAACTGCTGGCTCTGGTAATCCCTGTGATAGGTGTTGACAATATACGTTAACTGCAGTGCATGAAAAATAAAATACACTGATAAGAATCACCGAATCAAGCATCATCCCACCACTGTACTTGTGAATGAAAAGAACCTGCAGAATATGGTAATTAAACAATGTTATCAGTTCAATATTCATCTACTAAATATATTGAAAGTATATATGCCTGTGCATAGTAAGTACCTCTAGGACTCTTTTGAAGAAATGGAAGGTCAGAGCTGAACGGAGCAAAAGAAACCTGAAACCTTCATCAGGAAAGAGCCAGAAAGAAGCAAGACCAGCAAGGAAGGCTGGAGTATAAAGCAGAAACATGCCAATTCTACTAGAAACTTTTATTCCAGAATTCTGAGAGTTGATGTTCCAAAACTTTGAATACTTGAGGTGGTTTCCCTTGATTTCTGAATAGGCTAAGTCAATTAATAACACCAGACTCACCACGGAAATGGCTGTGACGGACAAAGAGGGTGTTATCATAATAGAATTCAGCAACATGGCTTCTCTAAATCTCTCTAATGCTAATTTCTCTGAATATGTCATTTCTGCTCTGCTACACGTTAAGAGAGGTTGACATTTAAAGGAGAAGAGGCGTGAAAACCAACTTGAACTTAATCATTTGGTTCCTTCAGATGTAAAATAAATACAATTAAAATAAACAAAAAGTTATCATTGACTCTTGTATTATATAAAATCAATTAAGGGCTTCGTCTCAATCAGGATAAAAGAATTTGTATCGTATTATTTAGTATTCTTAAGCTTATCACGTATCTATTCTCATAATCAATATGTCCCACCATCAACACGATTGATAGCTTTTTTAAATGAATCATTTATATCATAAAGTATCAATAGGTTGGATAGTATCAGATCTTATGAATTTAATAAATTTTGAAAGAAAAAACAAAAAAGAATGTAATAAGCATGTACATCTAAAGGTTGCTAGAATTAGCGGGAAAGAGATTCATATCCCTTGGGGTCCGGGATTTTGACTAATAAAATAAAATAACCAAATCCTTGGAGACTGGTCAATGATTCACCATCTAGACAGTTCATACATACTTTTATGATCTGAAAGGACATTTATCTGCATTTATTTTCTTGTTGTAGGAAACCCAACTTAAACAAATCTCTTTAAAACTTGTATTTTCTTTCTTCTAAACCTAAAGTCCTGATCATGTTCTGGCTCTCTGACGTCATGTGCCTTACACTGCCGACTTCAGTTTCCTGATTGATTGCCAAGTAGTTTTGATTTTTGAAATGATCTAGATTCTATATATTTTACCCCGTTAATATAGCTCCAAGAGTTTCTCATATGTATCTAATGAGATAATAAAAATTAAATTTCGAAGTGATGACGTTGATAGTCACAAAATTGAATTTACAAACAATTGAGAACTTAATTGAGATTTATTTTTCAATAATCCCCAATTATTTTAACCCAGAGAAATCGGAACACCCTCATTGATGAGTGAGTTAGGTGAGGTGCAGCTCTCGAGCGGTAGGAAGTGATGAGACTGCTCTTAAAAATAGAATTGAGAGGAATTCAATGGTCACCTACTTTTTAAATTATAAAAAAGAATCTATCAGAACGAATTCAAACCATAAAAAATTTTCCTGGAAAATATGACATAAACACAAATTTTCAACTGTTCAACATACTTTAATTTCTGTTATTAATTACAAAATATATGGAAAGAGAGCCTTGACATCCTTGGGGAAATTTTCGAATTTGGATAGATACCATCTCTTGGTGGCGTAGCTCCTTCCGGCCAAGTAAAAAGTGACTCCTAGAGCGAAGCAGAATGCATATAAAGTTTGAGAAATGAAAGAGAACCCCCAATACCCTAATATCTCAAATAGATAGTGTGGACATGCCACTTTATCAAACAAGCCTCCTTCAGGAATCTTGTATTGTTTTTCACCATCTTTTCTCATTTTTGAAAGAAGGTAATGGTGGTACAAGTTTCCACTTATTCCCAACAAGAACAAAATCATCCCAAGATACTTCAAATCAATTGTTGGCTCTGCTAACCCCTGCGAAAGGTGTTGAGCATAGATCATGGTTGCAGTGGATATGAAATAACTTAGAGTGATAGGAACCATAGATTCAAGAGCCATCCCTCCACTATATTTGTGAATGAACAATACCTGACTATGCAAATTCATCTTGTGAGAGTCTGATTGCTTTCATTAATCTCAACATGAATTAATTCTCTGATAAGAACCGATCAGTAAATTAAAGCTTTAAAATATATGTTAATGTATTCATTTGTATATCTGAGAGAGAGAGAGAGAGAGAGAGAGAGAGAGAGAAGAAACATTACGTGTTAGTAGTACGTACCTCAAAGATTCTTTTGAAGAAATGGGAGGTTAAAGCTGACTTTAGCAGAAGAAACCTGAAACTCTCATCAGGGAAGAGCCAGAAAGACGAAAGACCAGCCAAGAATGCAGGTGTATAGAGCACAAGCATGCCAGTTCTACTAGGAATAATTTTAACCACCTCCTGATTTGTTGCAGAAGATTTCTCAGAGTCAACTTTCCAAAATTTTGAATATTTCATATGCTTTCCTATAATTTCTGAGTAGCCTGCATTTGCTAATGATACCATGTTCACCACGGACATTGCTGTGATGAACAAAGAAGGAGGTGGTGGGAAAAAAACAGAGCTCAACACCATCGCTTCTCCTCTCTCTCCCTCTCTGGTGAAATTTAATTGAAAAAAGGGAAGAGAACTCGCGTCCACTATGTTATTTTTAATATATTTAAAGAAAAATTAACATCAAAATGGTGTCTCTGACCTAGATTTTCTTTCTGAGGAGTCACTCGCATTACAATCCGAATTGAACTGAAGAAAATGAAAAGAAGATGAGAGCTCGTCTCTCCATCACTAGTGTCTTGCGGGAAAAAAAGCTTTAAGCTAGTGGTATCAAATCGTGACACGTTAACCTTGACTTGGAGCTGTTTGAGAACCAGTCACTGGATGCTTTTCGTTTATTGGGTGATATATATATATATATATATATATACAAATAACTTTTAACATATATTCTACACCATATTTTTCGAGAGCATACGCTTACAATGAATCTAATTTTAATGAGTCCAACAATCGGAATGTTCTTTTAGAACCAAATATACAAATTTTTCATACAAAAATACTTATTTGGCGACTGAATACACATTTTCGAAATAAATTATGAATTTGTATATATATATACACCCAGAAAAAGAAAAAAGAAAAAAAGAAAATGGTCGTCTAACCCATTGACCATTATTCTAAGAGGATTAGAATGAACAAGAACCATCCAACTAGCTGCTAAAGTGTAGCCATCATCTTGAGAGCAAACACGAAGGAAATCACTTTGACCATGACAGACGCAAGAATTTCTTCTTTGCTGCCAAAATACATCATTAACTATATGTAAGGAAATTAACTTCAAAATATATTTCTTTTTTAATCACATTTTATATTACATCTAAGTCACCAAACATCATTATACGATAATAGTTTTGGAGATTTTTTTTTTCTTTCAAAGGAAACGAAATAACAGAACAAAGCTATAAAAAAAATAAAAATAAAAATACTTCAACCACAAAATTGTATAAAGAAGGAACACAACATTTTACGTAGAACCCTACTCTCGAGTTTCTTCGAGATTATATTTAAATTCTTCTAAGCAAAAAATGTACTTGAAAATGGGAAAAATCATTTTCTTTAAAAACTTTCGTTAAAAATCAGTGAAATTATCAGAATCATAGTTTTAGTTTTAGTTTTCTTTTTAAAAGTCAAAAGACAAGCAGGTTCCATGCATCCAACACTTTAATGTAGCAATTTATCTTAAAACAATATAAACAAAAAAAAAATCGATTTTATAATGACCACACTTAATTATTTTTCAAAATAATTAAATAACTTTTATATTTTAATCTTATTACTAAAATTTATTATTATCATTTAGCAAAAATCAAACAGCCATAATAAAAACTAAGGAGCTCTAGACCCATCCGTAAGTATTTCACACAGGCTGAGCTCTTCGCTTTCAAACTCTTAGACATTGGTGAAACTTGACAGATAGAATCTATTATTAGGAAAAATGAAAACATATTTGACATGATCATTAGAGAAGCCCAAGGGTGATGTGGTGATTGCCACCGCACCCAAGATTTCTTCCAAACAAACAAATTCTCCTTCGAAAATAAGTTGAACCCCCAAGAATTGTAATAACCATGCTGCAATAATTTATGATGATGTCTATAGTGAACTGGTAATATTTTGGTAAAATTTGTGGACATGCTAATTTATGCCGCAAATTTCCAATTGCTTTCGAGAATATAATTACTCGCTTGGTTACATTCAGAATCAAGGATTTTTTTCCCCATTAAATAGCAAAAATGCATAATGAGATGGACAATTATTTCATGCAAAGATATTCATATTTAAGAGACAAAAAAGATTTAAATCACGAGCTCTATAAAGTTTCAAGTTCTTGGTGCCTAAATTCTGTTTCTAGCAGTTAAATATAAAGCTCAATAATGACTGTTTCTAACCTAAAGGTAACTAAAATAAGTGTCACAGAAGACTCAAATGGAAAATTGTGCTGAGCACTCAAGAATAATATTCCTATGCTACAAGAGGTGGATTGATATCTAGTCTCTAAGAGAGCACCTACAGTACTACGAGAGCTAGACAAACCAACAAATTCAGTTACTCTTTTGTAGCCTCTGCTCAGAACTTCGATAAGTTGAGTTTAACCTATCAAAGTTGGTCAGTTAACATCAATCAATTAAAAACAAAACAAGTATGCAAATGCTGATCCGTGGTTTAATTCAGGATGGAACTATACCTGTGAAATATGAACCCATAACCAGAGAAACCATGATAAAAACTAGGTAAGGTCTTACATCAACGCCAGCTGAGGTTGACCTGTAGACATCAACATCAATCACATAGCAAAAGCATGTATAGAAGAAACTTGCTATATTTAATACAAAAGGTCACATTTTTTTGGATAGGAACAAGAACAGCGTCAAATGAGGCCATTTCATGGGTGACTATAAATTTGATAACCCAAAATTTAACTTGATGATCTTTACTATTTCGTTTTTCCCCTCCAAATACATGGAAGTGACAATATGGATTTAGAGCAACCATATTCTGAAAGCTAATCAATGCATCTCCAGAGGGATATCCAAACCATTGGAAAATGAGTTCAGAAAAGGAAACTTGAATATACAGTTCATATTATAACTAAAATAAACTAAGTTGATCCATGGCTTACTCTAGGAACATAATTGCTTCTTGAAGATAATATAACTATTTTCAACATTCAATGAAGCCTGTCCATTTCAGTTAACAGTGCATTTCAATGATATACTATCAGTTGCAACAGAATTTATTTAAGAGTGTCCAAGCTGGAGAATTAAAAAAATAATAAAAAAGATTAAAAAAATTTATAATTCATAGAGATGAGACTTGAATATGCTATTGATGATCTGATTAATGAAATGAGGGAACCAAGTGGCTGAAAAAATCATCAAATCACAAGATCAAAAGTAGATTCTCTTTTGCATGACACATATCTTGATTAATGCATTTTCATTTTTGTGCATCCATTTCATTCAGTATTCCAATATATGTACCTTTATCTTTAAAAGTTTTCACTGATCTAACTAATTACTTTAAATCGTTTGAAAAATCTTGAATCTTATTGCTTGATTTGATGTCTTATAAAAACAATAGAAGTATTTATATGCATGGATGTATTTATGTATGAAAAATTTCCAAAGAACTTAAAAAAAAAAAAAATTTAAACTACCAAAGTTTCTTTGATAGTTTTAAGCTTATGTAGATTAAAAGAGACTAACAAAGAAATTATTACCTGGCAACAATGCTTGGAACTGATTCTGTTTTAATTCCAAACCCAATGGGGAAGAGTGGGTCATAGTGTGGATCGCCAACATTCATTGGTAGTTGATCTACAGTTTTAAACCAGGTCCTTGGAAGTTTTCCACTAAATCCAAAGTCCCCAAAAAGGACATCTGTCACACCTTGGCCTTCGCTACCTGGTAACCATGCTGCAACCAGGGCATCAATTGAGGAAATGTATGGTTCAATGACTATGGGTCTGCCAGAAATAATGATAACCACACACTTAACAGCTCCACAGACATTGGTAATAGTGTCTGGGCCAGAATCCAACATTGTGAGGGTCATGCTGTCCCCCGCAGTCTCGGCATAGGGGGCCTCACCAACAGCAATAATGGCATAATCAAAGTTGTTGGACTTAACAAAGTCACCATCAGGGTTCTCACGGTAGATAAGTTCTGTGCTTGGATCTACCGCAGATCTTACGGCACCAAGGATGGTAGTCCCTAGATAAGCAAAAGAAATTTGTCAAAAACATTGCTACAGTTGTTCTATAAAACTGGTTATAATTGTAAAATAATATTGTATTTCTGTGTGTTTTCTACAAGAAGAGATCAGCCTTTAAATAGGTTAGAAACAACAATCAGAAAAGGAAAAGAAAAACAAAACTAGGAAGGAAAACAAAAAATAGGAAAGAAAAACTATGTCTCTTATTTACAACAAAAATCGTAAATTTCCTACTCACTTTTCCACAATAATCAAGGAAATATGCAAGAATGATGTTAAGAACTCAGAAGTTAGAACACCATGGACAAGAAAAAACTTATGCCAAAGTCATTATATATATCATCTGACTGATAGTGCCTGAATTTACAAAGCTTGTCTTGATTTTCTAGTGCCTTCCAGGATTAGCCATGGAATTCAAATTCAGGGAGATCCCTCCAAAGACAGCTTTCCAACTTTATTTATTTATTTATTTTTGCTAACAGGAAACAGATGAGTGAAAAGGGATTTACAAGGAAGTGAACTAGCTGTCCACAAAGAGCCAAAGGAAAGTGGACCTCTATCCATCCTAGAACTCTAGAAAACCTTTCAAATCTGCAGTTAACTAGAAACAAGACTCGAGAACAGAAAAGAAAAATTAGAAACAAAAAGAATACCCTACTAACACAAAAGCAGCCTCTCAAAGGCAAAAAAAAGCACTCAAAGACAGAAAGTAGATACCAAAAAATAATTTAAGTGCTGCATCCCACAAGTGAAGAATGAAAAAGAAACCATGTCTTTGAAGCCTACAGTCATTGAAGCCCATAAGAAATTCCAAAATTTTACTTTGTTCCTATGTGGAATCCTCTCTTATATGGTCATAAGAAGATTTTATTCTCTCATTCAGTGACCCTTAGAATGGCTGTAAAAAGGATTTTCAATTTATATAACAAATTTTAATATAGACCTGTTTTCAGCCATTTAAAATAGGTCCAGGGATAATTATTTTGTTATTCTGCACTTCACAAATGTACTTGGTAGTTCATCTCAGTTCTTCTTTTTTAATTTTTTTTTTTAAATAAAGAAAAAAGAGAGGTAAAAAATGAAAAGTTCTGCCCAGTTTCTAATTTTAAGCAACCTGTTATGTGATAAGTGATCAATTTTCTCGTAGGGTCCTAGTCAGAGAACAAAAAGACAGAAGTTCTGAAAGTTAATCATAAGTGTGAGATGTTCTACAGCCAAAATAAAAATACATTTGAATGAAAATATACCCCTTGTAAGATTATTTCCACTAAATCCTTGCCAGTTGATTGTCCACCCACCACACTGATAACCCAAATTATCAGCATGACTACCAGCAACTAGGATCTTTCGAGCCTTCTTGGAAAGTGGTAGTACCGGATTACTTTCATTTTTCCCATTCTTCAGCAGCACAAGTGATTTCCTCACAGCCTCCCTCGCCAAATCTCTATGTTTCTGGTTGAATAACAAAATATCTGATCATTTATGGCACCTATGGGACTTTACATAAGGATGCAATATAGTCTGGCACAACCATATTTATCAATTTGCCAGTAAAGAGCATTTTGAAACTTAGGAACTTGACATTACAATTTGAATAACTTACCCGGCTTCCAAGCTCGTTCACTAGGCTGAAATCGGCCAAAGGGTTATCAAATAGACCCATGGTGAACTTGACTAGCAAAATCCTTGATACAGCATCATTAATACGATCAATTGAGATTACATTGTTCTTAACCAGATAAGTAAGATCATCAATGAACTCAGTATGGTTGAAGGGAAGCATGACCTGTAAAACATGGATCAAAGACTAAGTTCTAAATTCATTCACTTTCACCAAGCTTCGCATCTTTGCATTGACATCTGTGCATAAAATCATCATCAATTCCGATTGAGATGGTATTCATCCAAGGAGTGAACCACTAACCATGTCAATCCCAGCTTGAATCCCAGCTTGGACAGAGTATGTGTAGTTCAAGTGTGGCGGTGAGGTGATTCTGTCAATCCCTTCCCAATCAGAGATAACAAAACCCTGAAAATTCATCAAATAACGTAGTGCAGTTGGCATGAGATACAACTCCTGGTTGCATAGATATTGGTACAGTTCATAAAAGCAGATTCCAGAAACACCACTATAAAGTCCTTAAAAATATTTCAGAAAGAAACACAAGGATATGAGGACTGTTTTATTTTGAATTTTCATAGACCCTATAGGCTTTAGGTTAAGTAGGAATAGAATGGTATTTGTGAGCATGAGTGGTGCATAAATATGGCTTAGTTTTATTGAAATTAAGTATTGAAATGACATAGAAAACTGATAACCAAAATATACAAAAGGTAATTACTCGTTGACTAAGTAGATTATTTACAAGTCTTTATATAGAGGAAGATTTCCCGTAAAATTATAGGACCACACAAGGAAGAAGCATATTGGTCCAAAGATGCTTATTTACATAATAAGATGGCAATGGTGCCAAAAACGCTTTGTGGTACAAAATTTGCTAATCAAGAAGCATGTTTAAGAAACAAATACAATTCTTCTAGGTACATGGTAAATCTGAATTTCATCATATCAAAATAAATACATTATGCTGGTGAGGTGAAATTACAATAGAACATAGAAAATTGTATGTATGCAACTGTGTGAAGCCAAAAACAACACCATTTGAGAACAGGTTAAGAAAATATCAGCAAAGATGCCATGACTATGTTCAAAGATAATAAGAAAATACATGGTTGTCGAGTCGTAATCACGGATATGACTCCAGATGGAAATAGAATACCGTGATTACTTTGTTCATTTGAGCTGCATTCATCATTTGTGTGGAAGAGTATAAATGTTACCAAGCATAAAATTTACTTTAGAATTGCAATCAAATTGAAAGAACATAATAGAAGCTAGCTCAAAAAATTTATCCATATATATATGCCTGCATGTTGTCTATGTGTTTCCTTGAAGATTTTGAGTTTACATCCAAAGCTATGTTTTACAAATAAGTTAAACAACTGAGCCACAAGCCTGAAATGGTTGTGAACTTTTAAGCATAAGAAATGCAAGATGCACTTAACCTTAAACTTGAGGGTGTTCTTCAGAAAACCAGTAACTAATTCATAGTTTGCATGCATCTTTACCCCATTCCAGCTGGAATAGGAAACCATGATTGTTGAAACACCTTTGATGATTGAATCTGAGTAGGCAGGCATGTGGATGCTCAGCAATCCATGCATGTCAATCACAGTGTTATTCTCATTGATGCCATTGGTAGTCCCACCATCACCCACGAAGTGCTTAGAGCAAGCTACAACCTTATCCCTGTCAGAATTTTGAAAATTTAAAAATGGAATTTTTTCTTTAAGGAACAAATTGAAAAGTAAAAAACAAAATAGTCGACACATTTCAGAAGTTGAAACACTTTTCTTCTACAAATGACTTAAGTATGATTGCATATGAAACTATCAATGGAAAATGAGAGTCCAAAAAATGGATGGATTGCCTCCTCCTATTCACAGTGGCTTAAGATAATGAAAGTGGCATTGCAGTTTGGAAAAAGAGAGGGATTTTACATATCATAGTTTCAAGTGTTATATAAAATTTAAAAGCTTGACTTGCGAGCCTAATTATATTAATATTATCCATAATTAAACAAGAAGCATTTGGATAAGTTATGCTATTAATTATTGATTGTTATAGAAAAAAAGAGATTAAAAAATTAAACTGCATAACTTCCAATCCTCAATATTTTCCTATAAAACTATTGCTTTGAGTTCAATGGAGTTCATACTTTCCACCGACATACGGAACTCCCTTTCGAGAATCCGATGGAAGATCTCCTTGTAATCCAAGTATTATCTCCGTCATTTCTTGCACAATTTTGTGATCCTCACTGTAGCTCTCATAACACCGACCCCATCTTGGATCTCTACAAACCTATGAAAAAGAGTGTCAAGAAACATACACAACTCATACACTCAACCAAAAAATGAATTTATAAAATCATCTCAAATTTCATAACTAATATGTTATATGTTGTTTACTGCTATGCAAGGGGCGAAGACATAAGGAATCCCAGTAGCTCTAACTTCAAGAGCAGTAGCAGAACCAATCTTTTTCACAAGAGAAGGATCCCTGCATATTAATAGTTCACGAAAACATAAGACACATATGCAATTCAAGGAAGCTACCACAAATTTGTTGTTAAACAAACCAACATCCAGTCGGATTCTTTATATCAAGCGGCAGTTTAGAAGTATAACATCTTTGATCAGTCTACTTTCATTTAATTTTGAGAAGCAAACACGATAATGATTTTGGTAAATAAGTTATTTCACCATTGAAAGAACATGACAAAAATTTTATTTAAAAAAAAAAAAAAAGATTACAAATTTCCTTAAAAGGCTTCCCATCCAATTCATACTAAAATAAAATTGTTACAAACAGTAATTTATCCAATAAGCCCAAAAAAGTTGGTAAATTCTATGATACAAAAAATGGAAACTGCTTGCCTGGTAGCTCCAAGCCCAACATTATGAGGAAATATAGTAGCATTATACACATTGTTGTGGCCATGAACAGCATCAATGCCATAGATCATGGGAATCCCCAAACGACTAGACAAGGAGCCGTTTTGAAAATCGTTTATCATATTGATCCAATCCTCAGCACTAGCCTGTGGAAGCGGCGTGCTCCCACCACCACTCAACAGACTCCCTGCTCCAAAGCTCATAAAAACAAAAGGTTTCCCATTTCCATCAACATTGACTACTCACTCATTCACAGTCACAGCAGATAATAAAAATGAAAACAGTGCTGATCTGAAGATGTTACTGACCAATGGAGTAATCTTTGAGTATCTGGGGAGTGGCAACAGTCCTGTCAATCTGAATCATCTGACCAATCTTCTCCTCCAGTGTCATTCTACTTAACAGGTCCTTGACCCGCGCAGCTGCAGGCTGCTTGGGGTCCTTGTACTTGACATACTCAGCGTTTACAAAGCCTGCAATGGAGAAAAACAGAACGCCCAGCAAAAGCGGAAGCCCACGAAGCAGCATGTTAAATGAATCCCCCACTCACCAACCAACCAAAAGCAGAGAAAAGAGGCTTGAGTAGCTTTTGAGGTGAAGGTGATCGAAAGAAAATGACTGTTTTATAGTCAAATTCTTGTGAAGAAGATGGCGGATTGGGGGGTTAAAAAGGCTGTTGCTGTTTGACGGTTTCTTTCTTCTTTTTGCTTTGTAGGACGTGGTGGTGGGAAATCGTGCTCTCATTCACTTTATCGTTACTCGCTCTTTGTCTGCCTTCTCTGTGTGTGCAGGCCCTCCAGGCTCCAGCCACTGGTTAGATGACGTTATTAAATTATAGACTTTACAACCTTTATTCTATTTACAAAAATAAATCATTCGCTAATTTAACAGCTGTCCCCACTTTCAAGCTTCCAATACAAACTCGGTTATTGCATAATTATCATATTATAATATTAATTAAATATAAAATAAAAAATTTAAATTTACAATGATGTTGTTGTTGTTGATCAAGATCATGCATGTCGACTGTTTTTATGTTTTATATATAAATATATATATAATTTGAAAAATTATTAATGGAATTAATTATAAAATAAAAATAAAAATAAGATATAACTGAACACATCTCATCAAGTGATATGATAGAAATTTTAATGAACGGTGGTCATAATTTGTGAGTACGATTGATATTTCTCAAGTTTTTTACTATGATTTGATTGTTGGATGATGATCTCTTTATCATGATATGATTCCCAGATATAATAATTGACTTAATTGATAATCTAATATCAATGACATGGAAGGCACTTCCATTTCTGAATTACGTCACTTTATTTATTTATTTTTTTATATAATCTTGTACCTTACTTGCCTTATACGTTAAAGCAAAAGTATAAAATCGAGGATCATTTTGAATAAAAATATTTTTAAGACGAATAAGCAAAGGACATCCCAACTCACAACTTGACTGTTTTCTCTTATTATTATTGGACAAAACGATTTTAAGAACAATCTTGCACTGCAACCCATAGGCAAAATCCGATTAACGTTTTGACGTTTAGGCCCCTCTTTAGGTATGATTTTGTTTCTTATTAGTAAAGTAATTATCAAAGTAGGTTATCTTAGTTAACTTAATATAAACATCCCATATAAAAACAATAAATATTTTGGTAAGATGATAAAGATTTTATGAAGAATCTTTTGATTGACAATGTCAATTACTTGAAAAACTTGAATGAATCTTCTCCAGTTGTTATTTTATAGTACCCGCTCTCCCTGTACTGGAAGTTCGCGGGCAAAGAGATTGGCCGTAATTTTTACTTGGGCCTTTCTAAGGTAGATATTTATTTAATCACCATTCGGTTTCTTTCTCCGTTGTAAAGTAAGAAACTATGATATCTACTTATAAAATTCTGCCGAAGTTTGTGCTTTTACAGTATATGTTGTAATAATACTTGAGAAATTAATAGTATGAAACGTTCTGCAGCGGCAGGGCTTGCTTAACAATGACACAGTTCTTTGTTGATTGCTTAAGTTTTGTGATTGTCTTCTGGCCTGTAATGAGAAATCCCTTGGCTATTTGTCAAGTATAGGCATGGCTATCTTGTTATACAAATCAAGTGCTGGAAATTCTTTGTTTGCCCTGCTCTATAATCTTCGCAAAAATTTGAAGAGTTGTTCTTAGGGGGGTGTATTCAATTAAGACTTTTAAA